>JARHVA010000428.1:0-82500 GCA_037957365.1 Torreya grandis
TTCCTTAGCCTTTGTCATTGTTGATGTTATACATTTTAGAATTTTTTTTTTAGTCAAAATAATAGGTTTGTATAATATTTGAGTTTGGTTATTATGGTATTTTATAGTTTATAGTTTTTTAATAAAATTCAAAAGTATTTATAGTTATTGTTTATCATCATATCAAAAATGAGTCAAAATTCATTTTTACATCCATAAAGTATATTGATTCATCGAGCCCAGAGTCATATTTTACATGTTTCATCATTTGCCAAAAATTCGAAATTATAAAAATAAAAAAAATTGTCGTAGGAATGTATTTTTGCTTGTATGCACATCTGTATTATGGGGGGATTTCCCTAAAAAAATCATGTACCTAAGGTACATCAACATACCAATTGAGTGAGCAATCATATATTGGAGGCTAGAAGATACATAAAGGTTGGAGGTCATTTAGTGACCTCTCATTAGTTCCTAATGATGGGGCTGCACCAATAATGTGGTGACATTTTTTGTGGTGTGTTATTTTTAGTTTTTTCAATGTGGTAGTTATATTTATTTTTCAGCATGTGTGAAAAATAAGTTATACATGTTCACTTGTGAATAAAATTCCCGTGCAATATCTTTTATATATTTACATTGGAGAATTTTTATCTAAAAATAATTATATCAATCATGATGAAATGCTAGTGGTAAACCTATGAAAACCATATTTTAAGGTTAGTGGTAAACCTATGAAAACCATTCTATAAGGTTAGAGGTGAACCTAAGAAAACCATGTTGTAAGGTTAGTGGTGAACCTGAGAAAATCATTCTATAAGGTTAGTGGTGAACCTAAGAAAACCATTTCGTAAGGTTAGTGGTAAACCTAATGAACCTAAGAAAACCATTTTGTAAGGTTTTTGGTGAACTTGAGAAAACCATTTTGTAAGGTTATCGGTGAACCTGTGAAAACCATTTTGGAAGGTTATTGGTAAACCTATGAAAAATAATTGTAGATGACTATAAAGAGATGTGTGATGGCACATGTATGCAAAGAATATCATGAGCACATAGAGGTGGCACACTATAATTAGAAAATGAGATATATTGTACCATGTAAAAACTATGGTGGGGGGGGGGGGGGGGGGGGATGTTGGGATTAGTTTTCACATTGTGTGAAAATAGGTATTTACAAGAAGGTAAATAGTAAATTAGTATTTACTATGGTTGATTTACCAGGAGGTAAATATTTATAGGTTAATTAATATTTGGTAGTAATATTATTATAAATAATATTATGGTATTGGTTAAAATATTATATTGTTGTGATATATTGTTAATGGTTATAACAATATATCATAAATAATGTGTCCTTAATTATAGGATTTTGGGTATGAGATAAATTAAAGGAGAAATTATAGGAATCATATTCCTATAAATATTTAATATTACCAAATGATTATTATGGATATTAATGAGAAATAGAATAGAATATTATTGTTTGTGAAATTGAAATTCTATGTGCATTGCTTGTTTCTGAATTCGGCTCTTTGTATTCATAATAACTATTTTGATAATATTCAAGCACAAGATTAGGATTTATATGAGAGATAAGATTACCTTAATCACTTTATTTTTATCTAAATAATTTTTGACATAAAATTATAGGTTCTAATGACAAACATAATAATATGAGGAGGTCTAGATCTTAAATGTAATTCTCAAAAATATAGGAGAGGAATTTAAAGAGTCAAGGATGGCATATAAGGATTAAAATAAGTTCAAGTATTCCATGTGTGAAGATAAAAACTTGTAACTCCTCCAACCTATAAAAGTTAGTTTCAAGTGGAGAGAGATGAGTCATAAGAGATGAAGAGCCACTTCTGGCCACCTCTTATGAAGAAATCATCAATCCAAGATAACACATTTTTATAGATGAATAATAGGATTATGTCTCCACATTCTCTTGGCATTATAATTGGTTTCATGATAGATAACAGTCATGATGGTCTTATTCCATGTCCTTTCTCTCTCTCTCCTCTCCTTTCTTTATATATTTTCCTAAGATGTTTTGTAAAGGAATACTCCAAGTTAGTATGGTGAAGCCCTATTCAAATTGATAATTTTTATTCTTGTTGAAGTGAATGCAAATTTATTTTCCCTTCTTCATCTCATATTTAGTGTACTTTTTATTCTATCCTATTTATTAATAAGTTATCTATTTTCAATTCATATAGTGTGTAATAAGTGGTTTTGTAAATTTTAAGTGTGGTAAACTTCCATTAGTGTTTCATTTTAGGCCTCTTGACTACCCCTCTTAGTTGATGTACCAGTTGAAACTTTCATATTAAAATACTTATGATAGAGAACTATTTTAAGTTGTATGATTAGATTAGTATTTTTATATATTTGTTATCAACAAATAGACCATAGGAAGAGACCTACATTTTGGTGCATCACCACTTTTTATATTTACTTTTAGATTTCTCTTTCTCTTTTCATTGTAATTTAAGTAGGTGTAGTGATAATATAGGTGTAGCATCAATGGAACCAACCCTCTCTATAGGTTCTCTTTATTTATAGGCCACCCATGGCCTTAGAGAGTTCCCATTGTGTCAATTGAGTGAGGAGACCTAAAACACCTCCCCAAAAGGTTCAACTTAAAGTGGCAATAGTAACATCAATTTCATGTTCACAAAGCATAACATCAAATTATTTATCACTTTATAAAGGGGCATAAATAATTTGATATAATTTAACATTTTTTATAGTTTCACTTCTATTAATTATCATTTTTCTAATTCTTATTATCCTAAGACTACATAAAATTAAAACACTCATGAGGAGCAAAAATATTTTTTTCTTATACACCTTGAAATTTTGTGTAGGACTAGAAGTTCTTTCTTGAATTTTTTATTTATCTATGAAATTTTATATCATACATTAACTATTTGAAGCATTTGGAGACAATTTCAAAAAAATTCCCTTCAGCATTATACATGAAATAAAATCATCTTCAATTTTAATTGCTTGTTATTCTACAATATATACATCAAGTACTTATTTTTTTTCAAGATATTTTAGACTCTATAGTTTTATACCCTGTGTGCAATTAATTAGGTTTTTTAGGTCCTTATTTTTATTTAATATCCTAAATAATACATATCCTAAGTTTTAGTATATTTAAGATTTATAACTTGGTAAGTGGCCTTTACTATTACCTTTCTACTCCCCCTAACCTCCTAAATCCATTTATAACCTAAGAATCTACCCCACTAGCCACTTTACCCCCGTATGAGTTCCTTACCAATAACTCCACATGTATCAAAGCCAATTTTACACATGATTGAAGCAAAGGTGCTAATTTGGGTATATCAATGTCAATTCACCCATGATTGGTTTTGATTCTCGGGATCAACATCAACCTTTAAATAATTATTCATCTTTTACATTCAGGACACAGACACAGAACCTCAAATTACTCCTTGATTTATTGGAGAATTAGTGGCATCCTTAACAACACTTTGTCAAAATTTCATTACATTTAATATATATCCCCTATCAATGAACCTAATAAAATTCCTGCATTTGTGGAAGAATTTCATTTTTCCTATAAATAGATTGAAGGTAAGTCATCATGTTTTATTCTTTAATTTTCTATCAATTTATTTTACTATTATCTATTTATTTAATATTTAGAATACTATATATATCCATCTATATTTGTCAATCAACCTCTATCATCCAATCTATCTCATCTATTATCTATTTTTATTAAGCTCAGTCATAAAGAGAATCGATGTCAATTCATTTTTAAATCAACATTGATTTTACATATTAGCATATATCCTATCATGATCAATATCTATCCACTATGTTTAATTTGTAGAGCCCAAGACCTTAATCCTAGACCCATATCTATAATCATTTGTTTATTTACTATCATTTGAATATGTTAATTATATGTAAATGATAGTACCAGGTTTAGTACATGATGTAATTAGTATCACTACTCTCCCTATAGTTTCCCAACCCTTGTTTCTTGATCAGAGTGACACAAGTTTTGAGCTATATCTTTGCATAATCATTTATTCTCCCTCTCTATAAGCCACTAAAAATCAACTAGATATCATGTAAGATGATATAGAGTTCACTATAGCCTACTTGGAAGAATATTATGCTTATATTGATAGCTTAATCGAGGACTAAATCTTAATTACCATTATTATCATATCTTTTATATATTGTAATTTCATATGTTGTTTATCCACTTGATTGTGTAAACAAGTGAGATAACATCCATTTGAGGAAGATCACAAATTTTTGGGACTAGTTTTTTACTAATCATCTCACCTAATTATCTTTTAATCCATTTTTTCAAGTGTTTAAATGTGTGTATGTCATTCTTCCCAACCAAAAAAAACTCTCACAGTTGTTATATTCAAATCCATGCACAACAACTTTTAATCCATAGGTATCCACCATAAACCTTATTTTCATTTGATTTTTTAGTAAGTAATATTTAATTTAAATAAGAATCAAAAACTACTAAACATTATGGCATGCCCAGTGGGACCCATAAGGTCTCACTTTTCTTATTGAAAATTCATTTTGAATTTATCTATATTTCTCTCCCTTTCTTTTATTTTGTAAATTCATTCAAATAAAATATAAAATTACTTTTTTCATTTTTAAAAGTTAAAAATAATTTGCATCCATTTTCCTTTCTTATTTGATTCATATAAAATAATCTAAGAAACTAATTTATCATAGTCATCACTTCTATCACACACAAACCAAATCACGTTCATAACAAACTCATCAAAACATAGACATAAGGGAACCGACTAGGCTTTAATCACCTAGTAGTAATCTTCTTCTCAGATATCCCATTTGGATTTCACCACCAAGGGGAGAACCATCTTAGTGCTTGACTAAGTATAAACCTTAATCTTTTGATATATATTGGCTAAACACCAAATATATTTACAATGATGTGTGAAGTAAGGGGACACGATAGAAGTCGTAGAAGAAAACTAAGCCCCCAACTTCATTTCTCATCCATGGATAATTATCCTATCCCTCCTACTTCCCATGAGTCTATGGGGGATGAAATTCCTCAATATTATACTAAGGGTGATCTTAAATTCATCACTATATTGGATATCAACACCATCACATTTAATCATTATCTCAACTCCCAAGCCATATGCATCCCTCTTTCTCCTCATATGTAGTTCTCTAGAAACCCATATGGCATGCCTCTAGAGGAAGGTGAAAGTTTTACTATCACTATTGTGTCTTCCCATAACAATCCCCTTTTGACTAGTTCCTACACCACTACTATGTAACCCTTAGGCACTCCACCTCTAATGACATCTAGTACTCATCCCAACTATTACCCAAACTTAGAATGTTATCGTACCTCAGCCTAAATATACTCATCCTATTACCATATTTATTCATAACCTGATCATCTTGGTCTTAGTAACCTTTCTACCTATCCAAAATAGTGTACCCTTAAGTAACCAAATGCAACCATTACAACAAGCCCCTATAATTCAACCAATTCAACAATATTTCCCTTTGACTACCAAATACATAACACCTATTGAATCTATTAGGTCTACTTATATCCCTTTAAAATCCCTATAGTATGTGATGGATTCTTAACCAATCATAACCACATCAATTAGTTATTCCTTATCCCAAGATTTTTTCACCCACTTCTTATGTATCAACTCCTATAATAGATTTTTTTGGGAGGAATCCCTCAATAAAATTCCCAACCAAATAACATAAGCATCCTTATGAACCTTATGTCTAATTTAGAAGCCTTTACCTCTGGCTAGAAGAACATCCTCACCTATGAACAAATTTATAATGACCCTATTAACCAAGTAGTTCTTATTAGCCCTTATCCTCTATAGTGGGAACTTTTAAAGTTTACAAAGTTTCAAAACATGGAGTATCCTCACCAACACCTTCAATCATTTAGACATACTTGATACCTTATAACACATGATGATGTACTTTTTCTTATGAATTTTCCTATGTCATTATTTGAACCTACTTTATATTGGTATAGTTCAAACTCTTAACATTCCTTATTCTCCTTTGGGTAGATATCTCAAATAGTCTTTTAATACTTTTCTATCAATAATGCAAGAAAATTCATTATTATTGAGCTCTATGCCATATGATAGTTCAATGATGAATCTATCACTAAATTTGTGACTAGATGGAGAAGTCTCATAAATCAACTCACCTTCTCCCTTCCACAACCTGAGATGATCAAATTATTTGTAAGAGTATGTGTTAAACACATATTGTTGATGTTATATGTACAATATTGTAAAACCTTTGATGAGGCCTTTTTGATGGCCTATAAATTACAAATTAGAGACCTAGAATAAGGGAAAGTTAAATTTTTAGAATAAAAACTTTAAACCTAATCCATCTAAAGGGACTAACAACAATAATAAAAAAACAAAATGAGCTGCTAATGTCATAGTTGTAAAGTCAACACCACTAAAAACTAAAAACCAATCTAAGCCCTCCACCTTATAGACATAATATCAAATCCCTTGACACACTTTCCCCCATAACAATATAAACCTTTATGAGAATCCTATGCATCTATTTTAGATAAACTCTTAAAATCATCTCTTATAGATCTTCTTTTGGTAAGACCTCTTGATGATTATTACCCCAAACCTAGTTGATTTAGGGAAAATGACTTTTGTAACTTTCATGTGTAATAGGCCATGATGTCATTAGATGTCATTATTTCAAGGGCTTGGTACAAAATCTTATCAATTAGGGGAAGTCATAACTATATAATCCTAACATGCCTACTAATCAATTTATAGATAAATTTAGACAGTCATTCCCTAATCATGCTTGCACATTGAATTATATGCAAGCCAATTTGAGATCTACCACATAACATGAAACTCATGTAGGTAATACAATCCATGGCCATATTTTACCTAAAGAAGTTAATAGTACCCCTATCATTGATCTCCTTATAAGAGACACTTTTGATCTATCTAAACTAAGTGAAGATATCCCAAAGGCTTCCTCAAGTTTTTTAGATCTCAATGTTTGGGATCCACTAGAGGAAACCATATCTAAAAACACTCACAAACTAAAATAGGAAAATAATATCAAGGAAAAGGTTTTATTAGACATTCCACAAGATAATCATACTATTCCTCACATAATTTTAATATATGTATCTATCATACCCATTCCCTCTAGCTTGTTGCCTGCTAAATAAACTATTATGTTACCTCAAACTAGCTCAAGATTAGTTCCCCCCACTTTTATTAATGTATAAAGCTTCATAAATCATGTCTAGTTAGTTATAAACCATAAACTAAAAACACTTCTTTACCTCTTCTTTTACTAACTAGCTTTGATCTTGAATTTGTCTCACTTTGTCCTTTGACCTTAAGTTTTAAAAATAACTCTTTTGACTCTACCTTCATACATTCTAGTCTCTACTTTTATTATTCACCTCTTCAACACCATCACACTTGTAACCTTTTACCCACTCTTATGATAAGAAACCCTTACTTTTCTAATCAAAACTTGTATTTACTTGTACCAAAGCAAATTAGTCCTTAAATTAAGGTTCAAAACTTATCTTGTTAATATAAAGTGATTATTATCTTTAACATATCCATTAAAATCCTATGAAACCCAATATTACATTGACACAACTTTTCAATACACACTTCACACCAATTACCTTTTCCTCTCACACATAGGCTTTCCTTTGTAACCCTTTTTTTAGGGATTTCCTCTTGATACAATCATGTATGAACTTTTAATGACAAACGTAGACCATTTATAGATGCCCTATATGGCCTTATTTATATTTAAAAAGTTTCACTCTTTGACTCAGTTTTTAGACCATTCTTTCATTCCCTTTTAGACCTTGGATTAGACCTATTAGGTATGTTTACACCCTATGCTCACATAATCAATTATAACCATATGAAGCCATACATGATCAACTTGAAACTTATGAAATATATTATCCCACATATTTATGTAATATATATCAAAAATTTGTCTTTTTCCATTAGTGGAATCATTTTATACAAGCAATTTATTTTCAAATCCTAGAAATAGGGTTCATAATGAACTGTGTAACCTGAGAGAGAAAAAAATTAGATTTCAACATTATTAACAAGTTTTGATCCACTATAATTTTTTTTTTAGGTTTGTGTTTATCTTTTTCAACTTCTCTATTTGATGTATTTACATTCCATTACATCTGCTCAAGGTTTCTAACAAGAATCTTGTTTGACTATGTTTCTTAATAAGACTGTTAACACCTATAAGAAGACATACTATTGTTTTAAGGTTAAAAAAATGGTTTCAAAAATTATTAAATGTTGATAAACACTTACACATGCAATAAAAAATATATTTAATCACTTTTACTATCTATAACTTCCATACTTAACATTATACCTTGCATTTTGGTTAAACTAGGAGTGTAGGCACACTCTCCTACTAGAAAATAAGTATCTACCACATAGAACCTATGTCCAAAATGGCCTATGACTTCATGAGATTAGTTTATAACTTTGAAACACAATATCAAAAATGCATAGTGTCACTCAAACAACTTGTTATTCCCTCACATGTAGTGTTCTCTCAATCATCCTTCAGACAATATGTAGGAAATAGAGTTTATAAAATATACATGTTTAAATAACATTGAAAGTCATAAGGTAAATTACTGGATTATCATCATAAATAAGATATCATACTCACCATTAAAATTTGAACTAGGATAAAGTTGTGTTTCTTGAATCCTTCTTCTATAAACATTCAAAATACAATCCTTTTAAAGCTTATGCACAATGACCATATAGTCTGTAACTTTTGTCTTCAAGGATACAAACATTATTCATCCATTATTAGGGTTATTTTCATTTCTAATTTAAATATAACTCCTTAAAACTCTTCCAAATTGAGTGAACCATTACACAAGACAAATATATCTTCAAAAAGACTCCAAAACTCCCATAACTACCTTCTAACTTCTTTTCTACATTGAGAAAGTGAACAAACTATCTAACCTACTCAATAAGGTGAGTCATCACATGAGTCATGTGGGGTTAAACAAACCTTAAACCCTTATTTTAACATAATCAAACAACTTACAATGTTGAGACCTATTGAAATAAGATGGAGATATCCCAAACTACATGAGAACATTTAAAAATTTAAACCAAAGTTTTGGTGGGAAAATGCCAATACACCATAAATTTAAATTTGACAAATTCCTAACACCTCAAAATTATTTTTAGATACCTAAAATGACCTTAATAACCTAATAAATATAAAACCATTACAATCAAAAAATATGTAAAATGTGGTAGGTAATACTCCTACATCATACTACCGAGGAGCAAGAAAAAACTTTCCATGAAAGTTATAAAAGATTTTGACTTTGATGGTTATTCATAGCATCGTTCTTCTTCCTAGATCCAAAGGCATATGTGAAATATATAAACCTTTTGGATGATTTATCAAACTCATGATGGCTCCTCATTTGTTATTCTCTCTCTCTTACTCTTCTTCTTGCATTGCATTCTCAATCTGATCATCAAAAACTATTATTCCTTACTTTGCCTTGAATTACCTATACATGAATTAAATGAGTAAAATAAAACTACCTCTTTCTTTCTCTCTTATATTTCACATCATTCTTTGGTTTCCAACTCTTCTTCTCCTTGACCTAAGATTGCCTTCAATGCCAACTCAACTATGATGATGCTCTCTTTGTCTCCTATGAGACTCAAATCATCTAACTCTTCCATTATGTGTTGGCATATCTGCTCTTATGCTATATAATCATCCACATCACCTTATTCTCCCATTGGTACCAAGAAAATCACCCCAACATGTTGTAACTCAATCTTTTCAATCACATTATCATGTGTTTTTCCTTTCTTTTCTAAGGTTGCCACCTCATGGATGTCATACACTTCACTATATGTTGTAGCTTCTTTTCCTTCAACTAATATATTCATTAGTTTAAAACTACTCTCATATAATGAATCTTTAAAAACATTTAAATCAACATACTCATAAAAAATGACATTAAAATGTATTCCTTGTACTTTATGGTTCTCCTCAAGGCTTCCTTGACTAAAATCTTCATCTTTATTTCTTGTCATAAGGCATGGTGTTGCTAAAACTTCTATTTATTATTATTCTTCATCATCCAATGGATCACCTTCTTTATGTTAGCACAATATTGTGACCCCATACTCATCTATCCAATCCATTTTTTCCTCATCACTAGCATGATGCTCATGCATTCAATGCTTTTTTCATGTATATACACATGTCAAAAACTCATTATTCATAATCATGTGAGGTTTGATTTCATCTTCACTTCTCCTTCTAGGCTACTTTTCTTTCATATTTATCACTTATCTTATACTTTTTTCAATCAACTACTTGAGATACCATATCACCTTCTTCTTTATGCACACACAAAATCTTGGTCTCAACTCCTCCAATATTTTCTCTAATACTATCAAAACCTATTTCATTTACTACTTTCTCTCTCTAACCATCTTTATTTTTCTTCCATACTTTTCTTATGGAATTCTCCACTCATTAAGCCCTTCTTCATTATTACTATCTCAATCTCTTCTCTAGGTCTCTCTCTTGGACCTATCCCTTATCTTCTTGATAAGCCCTCCATATTGTCCTCTTGACCATTCTCTCTCTCTCTCTCTCTCTCTCTCTCTCTCTCTCTCTCTCTCTCTCTCTCTCTCTCTCTCTCTCTCTCTCTCTCTCTCTCTCTCTCTCTCATCCTCACCTGTGATTCTTATCTTCTTCTCAATCTCAATTTTGAGATTCTCTCTCCTAGAGCTCTCACTGGCTCTCTTCCTTCTCTAAGCCTTTTTAGATTAAGGGTTTTTTACACCTATATGATATTTAACTTAATTATACTTTTGCTTCTCCTTTTATACTAGTAGCCTCTTCATTTCATTCCTACAATCTCCATTAGCATTCTCACAACTTCTCATAACAAACTTTACACACAATATCTTAGCATAAATTATATGCTTACATAATCAATATTTATAAAAAATCAAACATAAATTATCTAAGAATATATCAAGATATAATACCAAATGATGTAGAGGATTTTATAAATCATGTATAGTTAGTTAAAAAACATAAACCAAATACACTTCTTTACCTGTGCTTTTACTAACTGGTTATGACCTTGAATTTGTCTCACTTTTTCCTTTGACCTTTATTTTTCAAAAAAATATTTTGAATATACCTTAATACATTATGGTATCTACTTATATTATTCACCTCTTCAACACCATCACACTGGTAACCTTTTATCCACTCTTGTGCCTATCAACCCTTACTTGTCTAATCAAAATTTGTACATACTTGTCCAAAGCAAATTAGTCCTTAAAGTAAGGTTAAAAATTTATCTTGCTCATAAAAATTTATTATTATCTTTAAAATATCCATTATAGTCCTATGAAACCCCATATTACATTCACAAAACTTTTTAATACACACTTCACACCAAATACCTTTTCCTCTCACTGACAAGCTTTCCTTTGTAGCCTTTTTCTTAGGTATTTCCTCTTGGTATGATCATGTAAAAAAATTTAATGAAAAACTTATAAAATTTATAGATACCCTTTATGTCCTTATTAATATCTAAAAAGTTTCACTCTCTGACTCAATTTTTAAACCACTCTTTCATTCCCTTTTAGACCTTGGATTAGGCCTATTAGGTTTGTTTACACCCTATTCCCACATAGTCAATTATAACTATCAAAAGCCATATGTGATAAAATAGAAACTCATAAAATATGTTATCCCATGTATTGATGAAAAAAATATCAAAATTTTGGCCTTTTCCATTGGTGGAATCATTTTATGCAAGCATTTTCTTTTCAAACCCTAGAAACAGGGTTCATAGTGAACTATGTAACCTGAGAGACAACAACATTGGATTTTAACCTTAATAACAAGTTTTGATCCACTATAGTGATTATTTTAGGTATATTTTTATGTGTTTCAACTTCTCTAGTTGATTTATTTCCATTCCATTACATCTACTCAAGGTTTCTAATAATAATCTTATTTGACTGTATTTTTTAATAGGACTGTTAACACCTATAAGTAGACATACTATTATTTTAAGGTTAAAAAAAGGGTTTCAAAACTTATTAAATGTTTTAAAACCCATTAATAGGCTATACACACTATATTTAATCACTTTAAATTTCTTTAACTTCTCTGCTTAATATTTTACCTTGTATTTTGGTTAAACTGGGAGTACAAACATACTCTACTATATAACATAAGTATCTACCACACAAAACCTATGTCCAAAATGGACTATGAATTCATGAGATTAATTTATAAATTTTAAACACAACCTTACCAATGCATAGTGGCACTCAAATAACTTTTTATTCCCTCACATATAGTGTTCTCTTAGTCATCCTTTAGACAATATGCAAGAAAAAGAGTTTGTAGAATATACATGTTTAAAGAATACTAAAACTCATAAGTTAAATGTTTGTATTATAATCATAAATAAAATATAATAATCACCATTCACATTTTAAATAGGAAAAATTTATGTTTCTTGAATCCTTCTTCTATAAACATTTAAAACACAACCCTTTCAAAGCTTATGCATAATAACCACAGAGTCTGCAACTTTTATCTTCAAGGATACAAACAATATTAATCCATTATTTGGGTAAATTTTCTATTATAATGTTGATGATTTAAAATTGTGCTTGATTCTAATCAACAACAATGAGAAGTTTTAATATGTGGGACTTGCGACTTGAAACAACCTCCAAATTTTAAAGAAGCTGGTTCTTATCTATATTAAGTAGATAGTGGGAAAAGGGAAAAGGGATAGGAATTTAAATCAAAAACACAAATGCAAAAAAGGAAATATAATCTATGGTGATGTGCCTGAATATAGTTTGACCTTAATCCTGAGCACAGTGAGACTATATGTAGGATTCATTTACATTTAAGAGCAAACAAGTGCATGATCAATGTAAAAGATGGAAATAATAGAAACAGAGGCTCACAACAAAGACTACTTTTGTTGTGATACAGAAAATGTCAACAAAGGCATAGGGTTCAATATTCTTATTTGAAATTTCTAGTCATATAAGAGGCATAAAAACATGTAAAGTTATATAAACTTTTCAACTCGAGAAAATGAGACAAAAGCAAATGACATTCCTAATTATAGCTTTAAAAAGTCTACAGCCTAGACTACTTTTGCAAATGACATAGAAAATATCAACAAAGGCATAGGATTCAATCTTCTCATTAATTCTATAGTCACATAAGAGGCACAAAAATATTCATTGTTACATAAACCTTCCAATTTGAGAAGATAGAACAAAAACAAATGATATTACTAGTCACAGCTCTAGAAAGTCTAAAACTCTTTACAATAAATCACTCTCAAAATTCTCTCTAATAATTCTTGATGATCCCCTTCTGGTGATCTCTGCACCCTTATTTATATCCTTGGATTCACTTTGGATTGTATTCTTGTTTCCAATCTAATGGCCCAAATGAAATCTAACTGAACTAAAAGTGTCTAACAGAAGATATTTTATAGATTCTAAACTGCTTCATCTTCTAGTAGTTTATTGGCTGAAATAGATTGCAGGACGTTCCCTTCTCTTAAACACTAGGTAACACTTAGCCAATTTCTTCTTATTACTTTAAGAAACACTGGAGGATGACACTTGTCATGTTCTATAGCAACCATCAAAGACACGTGGCACTTTCTACGTAACTTATACTCTTTTGTGTCTTTACTCAGGATCGTTCCACTTTTGACACTTGTCACAATCCACTTCCTCAAAACTTCAACAGCTTAAAAGAAAATAAGACCCATAGCATTTCTTACTTGAGTAACTTTTAAAGTGACATAGGGATAGGTGTTGATCTCCACTGTTTCATTAAAGGACACATGGCAATCTCTGCTTTACTTATCTGGGGTTATGTTGTAGCCTCTACTTCTTTTATCTACCTTTTAGAAACCTACAAAAGATGACATGTGGTGGTCTTCACTTTACCTTGTTTATACCATAGAAACAAATGGGTCTCATTTCACATTTACACAGATAGTGACACCTAGTGGATTCTGCTTGCTTTAGAAACTAAACATAAGACCCATCACGGTCTTTGCTATATCAGTGAAGCAAAATTGAAGATAATTTGGATCACAACACCTGGTGGCTTCTGCTCTCCTTTGCTGGGGTACATGGCATCTTCTATTTCTTTTATAAAATAAACATTGAGACCTTCTGTGACTACCACTTGGTGCTTTCTGCTTGATCCTGATAATTAGCTTGTTAAAACCTTTCACTAAAAAGAGATGAAATGCGGGTGCTGATATGAAACTGTGGATGCTGGCACTTGGTGGCTTCCACTCTATCATTATGAGATACGTGGCATATTCTGACCAACTCATAGAAAATATAAAAGATGCCTCAGATGATGACACTTTGTAGTATTTTCTTGATTTTAACACTTAGAGAAAAAATGAATCAAAAGGAAAATAGAGCCCGCGCTCTATTTTCAAAACTTCACCATCTCGAACCAAATTATGTGGGAACAAAACTTTTCAGCATGTAATTGAAACTTAGAATGAAACATAGAGTATTTTTTACTCTACAGTTTTTGGTGACCCCAAGGACTTTTAAGCCTACTCAAAAAGAAACCACAACTCCCGCAAGATCTAAAATTGCTAAAAACATAGTTTTAACTAAAATGTTTCAAATAGATTCCATTTATAGGAATCTCTTCAGGTTCACCTTCCATCATTTCTAACTCAAACAAATTTGCTATTTACACACCCAAATTTTATAAGGGCCAGTCCATAATGCTTCAAACTTAGTGTGTTGACCTGGTTTGGTGGCTCTTGCATCCCATTTTAAAATAATAGAGCCTATTTCAAAATGGAGATTTGAAGTCTTTTTATCAAAATAGTCTTTAACTATTTTTTGATGCTTTATCAATGAATCATGTGCTGCATCCCTCTTTTCTTGAACTTCTAGAAGTTTTATGAGTCTGACCTGCATGGGTCCATTTTCTTCAATTTCAATCTATTTGATCGGCTGAAGCGTAAGAATCTCTAAGCTTAGGGAAATTACAACAGGTTTCCCATATACTAATTCATATGGGGACATTTTGATCACCTATTTGGTCATAATTCTATCAGCCCATAGTGCTAAATTAAGCACTGTATGCCATTCCTTGTGATGATCAGCCCCAATTCTTTTGATGAGTCTAATCAAGTTCTTATTAGTTGATTCTACCAAACCATTACCCTGAGGGTAATAATTGGAAGAAGTTTTTAGATATATTCCATGCTTTAATGCAAAGTCAGATACTTTGGACCCTAAAAATGCTTTAGCATTATCTAAAATTATGATGCGAGGATCCCCAAAATGAGTAGTGATACTCTCTATAAAATCTAAGATCACATTTTCTGTTGCTTCTTTGAGTGGCACTACCTCAGTCCATCTGGTGAAATAATCTTTAGCTATTAAGATCCATTTGTGACCCATACTAGATACTAGATTTATCATTCCAATGAAGTCAAGACCCCATTGAGCAAAAGGTTCATCCACAATTATAGGACTAAGAGGCATTGCTGCATTCCTTCTCATCCCCACATAATATTGACAAGATTGACATTTTTTAACCAGCTAATAACAATCTATAAATAAAGTATGCAGAAATAACCTACTTCACTTATTTTTATAGTTGTGGTCTTTGCAAAAAAATGTCCACCTGATACTCCATAATGCATTTCATGTAGTATTTTCTTAGCCTCATCCTTTTCTACACATCTTAACAATTTGCCATCATAATTTCTTTTGAAAAGAACCTGTTCAATTAAAACAAAATGAACTCCTTGCATCCTATAGTATCTTCTCTTATTTTGAGGGAGTTCTCTTGGGTGAATCCCATTTTTCATAAAATGAATCCTACTTGTGACCCAAGATTCCTGATCAACTTCTTGTATTCTCAATACAATCTCTTCTTCTATTCCTAAATTTGTCTCTTTAGGTATCACCTTTTCAAGCTCTTGAGTCATATATTGGCACAAACCCCTACCTCTAACTAATTTAGTGGGTTTGACTTCTACATCATATTCTAGGATCTTAGTTATCTAGTTTGCTTTTTTTTCAATAATTTCACCCTCCATGATGTATTCTCTGACACTTGGATGTGCTACAAGTATCAGAATTTTACTTCTTGATACTATATGCCTCAACTTTTTTAGTGATTTTACCATAGCATATGCTTGTTTTTCCACAAAGTTATATCTACTTTTCTATTCCCTAAGTGTCCTAAAAAAAATTCTATTAGATGTTCTCCCTCCTGCTTATCATCCTTTTGTGTTAGAACAGTAGCAATACTGAGCTCTCCTCCATATACATACATTACAAAAGGCTTAGAAAAATCTAGATTTCTAGTACTAGAGCTATTGAGATAGATTTTTTGACCTCTTCAAAGGCTTGCCTTCCTTCTGTATTCCACTTGAAAATTATATCTTTTTTTAGCAAAAGTGTCACTAGTCTTACTAAGCCTGCAAAGTCAGATATGAATCGACTGACAAAATTAATCTTTCCCAAGAAAGACTGAATTACTTTCTTATTGACTGGAAGAGGTAAGTTCATTATAGCTGGCACTTTTTTTGGGTCTATGGAAACTCCTTCTTTAGATACTATATGTCCCAATAATTTGCCCTGAGGGACAACAAATATACATTTCTTAGGATTTAAGGATATTCCAAATTCTTGACATTTTTTAAACACAATTTCTAAATGATCAAAATGATCAGTAGCATTCTTTGAAAAAATAGTAAGATCATCAAGATAAATCAAGATGATTTTATTTATCAGCTCCCCAAATGCAACATCCATAGCTCTCTAAAAAGTGGCTCCAATATTTGACAGGCCAAATGACATCTTAGCATATGCAAATGTTCCCCACTTGGTAGTAAAAGCAGTCTTATATTGGTCTTCTTTAGCCAACCAAATTTGATTGTATCCAAAGAAACCATCTAGCAAAGAAAATCTCTCTGATCCAGCCACAGTTTGTAGAATTTGTTCCATGGAGGGCAAGGGATAATGATCCTTCAAAGATGCTTTGTTTAGATCTCTAAAATATATGCAAAGTCTTATATCACCATTCTTTTTCCTAACTGGTACCAGATTTGATACCCAGGTTGAGTGTTTGATTGGAAAAATTATTTTAGAATCTAAAAGTTTCTACAACTCATCTACAATTAGAGGCTCAATTCTTGGATTCACTGGCCTCTATTTTTGTTTGACCGGCTTAGATCCTTCAGTCAATTCTATTGTGTGCTGAATGATGTCTCTATTATATCCATGAAGGTCTTCATAGCTCCAAGCTATGACTCTGTCATATTTTTTACATAATTCAATTAGCCTTTCCTTTTCTTCTTGAGTTTCAAAATTTCCAACTTTTAATTTTTTCCCTTCACTCACTTCTATTTCAAAATAATCTACTTTGTTTGCTTGGAACCTTTTCTTCTCCAAGCTTACATCATCTGGATAAAAAAGGCTCTCTAAAGTTATTAAACCTTTTGGAAGTTTATAATTCTTTAATTATATAATTTAATCCTCATATGCCTCTTCAATCTTTGGTTACAATTGATTAGCAAATTCCCCTAATTGTTGCAAGAATGAGAGTACTTGAGAATCATTCTCAAATACTTGCCAATTCTCATCATTATCAGGAATAATTGGCCTTACTATAACCTTTACTGACTCATTGTTAACTAATAGGCCAGTTGCTGGATCAAACTGTGAGCCAATATGTGTCATCCTATCAGCTTCAGAATTTTGAATTTTGGGAGCTACTTCAATATTAAAAGTTTCAAGATCTTCTATTAAGTCCCAAATTCTGTGCTTATAGGATTTCATTCTGACATTCTTTATTATTGCCTTTTCTCTAATTTGCTTTACTACTAATTATGTATCTCCTTTTACTTTTAGATTCTTTATTCCCTTTTTCTTGGCTAATAGGAGCCCATGTACTAAATATTCATACTCGGCATCATTATTAGTGAAAGCAAATTGAAAACAGATAGCCCTTAAATTTTTTTCACCATTTGGAGTAGTAAGACAAATTCTTGCTCTAGGACCATTTTTACTTCTAGCCCCATCAAAATTTAAAGTCCAGATTTTTGAATATTTTTTGGATCCTTGAGTAGTTGGTGCCTCTTCCCTTAAAACATTTGGGATTTCATGGTCCTCATCAAAAATAACATAAGTGCCCAAACTAGTAGAGTTATAATTTTCATATGGGTCACTATGCGTCATAGCTAACAACTATTTTTTTTCTTTTTCTTGATTATGCTTAATCTAGTCACCTATCTGAGTAAAATGGAAGGAATTTGGTTTGGATTTACTTATCTCTAATGCATTGTTCACTAAAGATGTTGTCTGTAGATGAACTATGTCTTTGAGCTTTCTTTTATCAGTAGGTCCTTTAGTATATTTGGGCATTGCTTGATTTTGAAGAGCTTCTTGTAATAGTGTCCTTTGTTTAGGAATATCTAACACGTCCCAAATTGATACTTGTGTTGGGGTCATATTCAGCTGATCCACTACATTCATTGGTCCAAAAGTTTGAATTCTTGGAAGATTAGGATATCTTGTCTTTCTTTGAACTTTTTCAAGGACTTCTTGATTTTGCACTGGCTGAAGCATTTCTTGTCTAACAACTGTGTGTTGATGACATCAAAATGAAGGATTCTCCATAACTTCATTGTTTACAACTTCAGGCTGTTCCAACATTCTTCTCTTTGATCTAGTACAGTAATTTGATTGCACCACTAGTTTTTGGGAAATAAAAGGTTCATTCAAAAATATTGATTCTTCATCTTCAACCCATGAGAATAAAGCATATTTCAGGGCTATTTCTTCCTCTTGTTGTAAGGACATTACTTGCATCTGAGCCATTAAGACTGAATTCTACATACCAAAAAACTGGTAAGCTTGATTTTCACTAGAACTTGCAAACTAACCATCCATTCTTCTTTGCTCTACCACCTTTTGTTATAGATTACCCATAGGACAATCTCTAGGTGTATGAGCATTATTACAAGGGAAACACTAGGCATTAGTGTTATCCACATAGTTATTTTTCCCTAGAACAATCTCCCTATTTTAATTGGGAGGAATAGTCTGTGAGGGTGTGGGGACTATAACCAATTGGTTTGCTGGCTGATGGTTAGTTTATCTTGGAGTACCCTGATATTAGTTTGGCTGAGATGAAAATTTGTTTCCTTGATAGCCTTGATATGGAGGCTTAGGGAAAGTATTCTGCTGTCTTTTTATATTGATCAGCTCATTATAAAATGTCCTTAGGATATTCTTGATATCATCCAGCTTAGATGACTGAGTGGGGACAATTTCTTTAGTAGATGGTTGAGGGTAGGTGTACATAGACACAGGTGGGGCTATAGATTTAGGGGCCTCTTGAGATAATGGTAAGAAATTTTTTGGGAACATGGGTATGGGAGGCCTTGGGGGTAACTTTCCAGCATCTATCAAATTATTCTTAGCTATGATCACATAGTCATAAGCCTCAGGCAAAGTGTGTCCTCTAAGTAACTGAATCATAATAGATATATTTGAATTCAAATCCTTAAGATAAAATACTATAGCCATACCTGGTAATGGTCTAGCTGTAGCAGGGATTCTTTCCCAAGTCTTTTCAAATATGGAATTGAAGTCAATCATGGCTTCTTGTGGTGCCCTTTGAATGGTAATTAATTGCTATAACAAATAAGACTTATCACCCTTCTCTTCAAATCTTTTAAAGAAAAGATCTCTGAGCTGATCCCATGTAAATATGGTATTTGGGGTCAAAGATCGATACCATTCTAGAGCCTTCCCTTTAAAAGAAGCTGCTAATAATCTTATGGCCACATTTTTCTATGTGACAACATGTATCGCACAGACATCTGATATATCTTGAAGATGTTCCTCAAGTGTTTTAAATTCTTGCCCACTGAATTTGGGTAGAGCTTTCAGGGCATTCACTGGGATAGGGTCCCAAGTGGCTAGTGGTATTGAGAGAATCAAGGGACTACCAGTGTTCCAACTCACATAATTTCTTGGGGGTATAGGGGCTCCCACATTTACTCTTGGTATTGGTATAAACTGGTTGACTCTTCTTCTTGGACTAGTTACCAAAGGTGGCAAAAGAATACCTAGATTTGTAGCAGATTGTGATCTAGTTACCGGTGCATAGCTATGACTCCTCGTAACTCTCTGGTTCATACGATCTTGCAATAAACTCCAAGATTAGTCCCACTGGGCATGCCAAAAACTATTGATGATTTAAAATTGTGCTTGATTCTAATAAAAAACAATGGGAAGTTTCAATATGTGGGACTTGCAACTTGAAACAACCTCTAAATTTTAAAGAAGCTAGTTCTTCTCTATATTAAGTAGATACTGAGAAAAGGGATATGAATTTAAATCAAAAACACAAATGCAAGAAAGGAAATCTAATCTATGGTGATGCGCTTGAATATAATTTAACCTTAACCCTGAGCATAGTGAGACTATATGTAGGATTCATTTACATTTAAGAGCAAACAAGTGCATGATCAATGTAAAAGATGGAAACGATAGAAACAGAGGCTCACACCATAGACTACTTTTGTTGTGATACAAAAAATTTCAACAAAGGCATAGGGTTAAATCTTCTTATTTAAATTTTCAAATCATATAAGAGGCACAGAAACATGTAAATTTATATAAACTTTTCAACTCAAGAAAATGAGATAAAAGCAAATGACATTCCTAATCACAGCTCTAGAAAGTTTACAGCCCAGACTACTTTTGCAAATGACACAAAAAATATCAATAAAGGCATAGGATTCAATCTTCTCATTAATTCTCCAGTCACATAAGAGGCATAGAAACATGCATAGTTACATAAACCTTCCAACTTGAAAAGATGGTACAAAAGCAAATGATATTCCTAGTCATAGCTCTAGAAAGTCTAAAACTCTTTATAATAAATCACTCCCAAAATTCTCTCTAATAATTCCTGATGATCCCCTTCTGGTGATCTCTACACCCTTATTTATAGCCTTGGATTCACTCTATATTGTCTACTTGTTTCCAATCTAATGGCCCAAATGAAATCTAACCGAACTGGAAGTGTCTAACAGAAGATATTTTATAGATTCTAAATTGCTTCATCTTTTGGCAGCTTATTGGCTGAAATAGATTGTAGGATGCTCCCTTCTCTTAAACATTAGGTAACACTTAGCCAATTTCTTCTTATTACTTTAAGAAACACCAGAGGATGACACTTGTCATGTTTTGTAGCACGCATTAAAGACACATGGCACTTTCCACGTAACTTATACTCTTTTGTGTCTTTGCTTAGGATCATTCCGCTTTTGACACTTGTCTCAATCCGCTTCCTCAAAACTTCAACATCTTAAAAGAAAATAAGACCCATAGCATTTCTTACCTAAGTAACTTTAAAAGTGATACAAGGACAGGTGTCAATCTCTGCTGCTTCATTAAAGGACACATGGCAATCTCTGCTTTACTTATCTGGGGTTATGTGGTAGCCTCCACTTCTTTTATCTACCTTTTAGAAACCTACAGAAGATGACATGTGGCAATTTCCACTTTACCCTATTTATACCATAGAAACAAATGGGTCTCATTTCACATTTACATGGATAGTGACACTTGGTAGCTTTTGCTTGCTTCAAAAACTACACTTAAGACCCATCATGGTCTTTGCGATATCAGTAAAGCAAAATTGAAGATAATTCAGATCATGACACGTGGTGGCTTCCACTCTCCTTTGCTAGGGTACATGGCATCTTCTATCACTTTTAG
Organism: Torreya grandis; assembly: GCA_037957365.1. Taxonomy (NCBI): domain Eukaryota; kingdom Viridiplantae; phylum Streptophyta; class Pinopsida; order Cupressales; family Taxaceae; genus Torreya; species Torreya grandis. Next base: position 21,948 of record JARHVA010000428.1, read on the forward strand.
AAAAGCAACATTGAGACCTTTCACAACTGCCACTTGGCACTTTCCGCTTGATCCTGATACTTAGCTTGTTAAAACCTTTTGCTGAAAAGAGTTGAAACGTGGGTGCCGATATGAAACTATAGACGCTGACACTTGGTGGCTTCCGCTTTGTCATTATGAGATACGTGGAACATTCTGACCAACTCATAGAAAACATAAAAGATGCCTCAGATGATGACACTTGGTAGTATCCACTTGATTTTAACACTTAGAGAAAAAATGAATCAAAAGGAAAATAGAGCCCACACTTTGTTTTTAGAACTTCACCGTGTCGAAGCAAATTATGCAGGAACAAAACTTTGCAGTGTGCAACTAAAACTCAAAATGAAACATATAGTATTTTTTACTCTGCATATAATTCCTTAAAACTCTTCTACCTTGAATTACCCATTACACAAGATAATTGTCTCTTCAAAAATACTCCAAAACTCTCATAGCTACCTTCTAACAACTTTTATATGTTGAGAAAGTGAACAAACTATCTAACCTACTTAGTAAGGTGACTCATCACATGATTCATGTGGGGATTGAACACAACTTGACCCATTATTATAACCTAACCACAAAACTTAAAATTTTTAGACCTCTTAAAAATAGAAAATATCTCCCAAACTACACAAGAACATTTGCAAATTTAAACCAAAGTTTTGGTGGGAAAATGCTAATATACCACAATTTCAAATTTGACAACTTACTAACACCTCAAAATGATTCCTAGAGACCTAACATGACCATAAAAACCTACTAAATACTAAAACATGATAATTTACCAATATTTATAATGTGGTTGGTGATGCTCTTTATTAACTAGGAGGCATTAAATCTTAGAGAAGGCAAAGGAGAAGCCATAAATTTCAAAAGCATAAACCTTGGGGCCTTAAGGGGAAAATACTTATAGCATCCTCCTATTAGGATTGAACTCCCTATAGAGGACATCCCAACTACCCCTAAGTAGATTAAAAAAGGAAAAGTACCTTTGCCCCCTATTCAAATGAGAGCATATATATTAGTACTCCATCCTTCAGTGAGACTAAAAGATACCATTATATAATCCTATACTAAATCTTATGTACAATCATACCAAGATATTCCCACTATTATCATGACAATACATAACCATTAAACACCTATTTTCCATAAGGTTTAAGTGTAAGGACTTATCCTAAATACAAAGTACCTATAATAAGGACCATTCAAATAGCTAGTTCAAAAAATCAAGGTTTGAAGTCACATACCTCTTCCCTATAGATGCCTCAGAGGATTTAAAAGTATATTCAAGATCCATTAAAAGGGTCTTGTTCTAAGGTCCTAGATCATCTTCTCCATACCTCCCTTATCACTCTACCACCCATAAAGCCTATAAACCCTCATATTAAAAAAACTATCATGATATAGAGAAAACATGAAATAAACATACCATCGAATAGTAGGTCATGACATAAAAAGTTGTAATACATTAAAGTTTAGAGTCCAAAATTTATTAGAAGAAGATGATATCTTAATAAAATAACTATATCATGACCATCCCTGTAGTCAAACTACTAAGGTTAAAACCACCTTAAGAAGTAACATACCACCAATAGTACTAAAACAAGATATAAAAGAGGATAAAAACTATAATAAATCTAATTATCAATATATTTTTCTAGATGTGGATGAATATAAAAATGCAACAAATCCTTCTTTATTTTAGATAGATGTAATTCGCATAGCTGTATGTTTTTAAGCCCAAGGTCATAAGACCCATAATCATGAAAAATCCAAAGTTACTATTTCCAAATCACCAATTCCTACCATAAATAGTCCAACAACTCCCACTCCTAAACCTAAACTTTCTACTTTATGAAAGGCACAAAATAAAAATTCTTTATAAATCATACAAATATTTATTCTAAAGCATCTTCATCAGATTCTGGTCAAGATGTCTCTATATGAACTTGTTAAAAATTCTCCATGGCACCGTGAGGCCATGATAGAAGCCTTATGGGCCATAGAGATACAATATTATGAACCCAAACCTTTATCAAATTTCATTACTTGATTCAAACATACTTATTTATAATGTTTCATGATTTGTAAATACCACCCTTAAAACCCAATGACCAGGATCCTACACTATTTATCACTACCCATGTTGATCAAACTTGAATCAAATGATTCATTATTAACAATGGAACTAGTATAAACATCATCTCCACTCACGTGTTTAAAAGACTATAGCTACCTGAGACATTTGTATCCTAATCCCCCACCATTCTATGCACATTCAATTATACTATCACCCCTGCATTAGGAATGGTAATCCTTTACATTCAAGTAGGCACATTTTTTTTCCCAAAACTATTTTACATAATAGAAGAGGATTTTTAATAAAAAAATTATCTTAGGACATCTATGGATATGCACTCTACACTGTATCCCCTTTATCTTACATCAATACATTAAATTTGAACATGAGGGTAAAATCCACAACATCCCATCTGATCCCTGTACATTCAAATTTTGTAACCTCACTTTTTGACCAAACAATGTCCTAATTTCATTATAAAGTGTTATCCCATCCTCATCCAATGACGCATCAACTAGTATGATAATACATGTGTCAACAATTAGTAAAGAATCCATTGATTCTACATTTCAATAGTTATCAATTGGAGAGTATTAGTTATTGACACTTAATACTCTCCCCACTCCATAGGAATATGGATTCCTAGACAAACAACAAGATTATTAGCTAAATTTATGATAAATTTTTACCTTTGGTCCACCTTTCCTTTTCACCCATTTGATCTATGGGGGAATCAACCAGCCTTCTTTAGGCCTTTCTAACCAAATCCATCTTTAACCATGTATCTCAAAATTTTCATTCCTTGATAAACCCCATTTTACAAAGGCATTCCTACAATTATATGCCTATAAGGGTATCAATATAGGATATTAAAAACAAGGCCCACATGAGGTTACATTGGGAGATTTTTAAAAACCCCATGAAAATCATGACCTCAATTTTATCAAAAATTTCAAATCCACTTCAAAGGTTACTCTCCTTCCCATCCTTGAAGAGGATACACCATTCTCACCATAAATCACCCCTTCCTTAACTAACGGCATTGTATCCATTCCCCCAAACTTTTTTTAGTCAATGCCATTAATATATAACCTCTCATTTATCATCATGATGGAAAGGTACAAACCATTTCTCTATCCTACCCAAACATGATAGGGTAGGATTTTCCCACCATACCTATTCTTCAATGCCAAGATGATGAGTCTATCTTAACACATTTGGATGAAAATAAATTCCACCTATGTAAATCCCTTTTTTATAAAACCTCTAGCCTATTAAATGAGACTGCCATTGATTTTGACATAGGATCTCTTTAGACTCATGAATATTTAAGGTCAATAAATATTTAGATCCCCAAGAGTATCAAAAATTCACTACATTTCTAATAGATTACAATGAGGCATTTTCTTGGTCCTATAGTGATATTCCTAGTATCGATCCTACAATCATCATCAATAACATCATCACATTACCTGACACTAAGCCTATAAACCAAAAGCTTTGAAGGATGCATCCTCACATTGCACTCTTGGTCAAAGAAGAGTTACAATATTTCTTATCTAACCTATTGATTACCCTCAATGGGTATCTAAAATCATCCCTATCACCAATCCTATAGGGGTAATTTACCTTTATACTAAATTTTGAGATCTTAATCTCACTTGTTCGAAGGATGATTTCCTTCTCCCTAATATTGACTAGCTAGTAGATTTAGCTGTTGGGCATGAAATGTTGTCACTTATGGATAGTTTATTTTGATATAATCATATCCTTATCACACTATAAAACCAACATAAGACTTCATTTATTACACCTTAGGGGACCTCATGCTATCACATTATGCCTTTTAGCCTAAATAATGTAGGAGCCACTTATCAAAGAGCCATGACTTACATTTTCCATGATATCATCCATAAAACTATGGAGGATTATGTGGATGACAAGTTACAAAAATACCACCTTTCCATATTAAATATTATCTTCACTTAATCCAATTGTGTGTTCATTTAAATTATAAGAAATGTTTTTTTGGAGTATTAACAGTCAAAATTTTAGGCTTTATTATCTTCATCTGTGGATAGAAGTTGACCTTACCAAAATCAAAGCCATTTTAAAAATGCCACCTCCATCCAATCTTAATAATATCCATAGTTTACAAGGTAAATTAAAATATATCCATGATTTTATCTCTCAGTTATCCAATCAATGTCAACCATTCCATCACGTTTTAAGGAAGGATATCCATTTTAAGTGGGACTCTAGTTGTAAACAGGATTTTGAATCTATTAATAACTACCTTCTCTCACCACCAACTCTCACTCCTCTAAAATAAGGATAAATATTCTTGTATATTTCTACTACTGACCATGCCCTTAGAACCATGCTTACCCATCATGATGAGAAACATAAAGAGTAGGTAGTTAAATATATCAATCACACACTTATTAAGTATGAGATGTGTTATTCTCATATAAATAAATTGTGCCTAGATCTGGTCTTTGTAAATATTAAGTTATGACATTATCTGCTCAATCATAAAACCTATGTCATCATGAACACTGATCCCCTAAAGTTTATACACTCAAATCCTTATCAAAATCAATGAATGACCAAATGGCTTATGATTTTGGTGGAATTTTATGTGGATTTTATCCATCAAAATTTAGTTAAAGGTTAAATCATTACTAATTAGCTTATTGAGGCACCTCTTTCTGATAATAAACTAGTCAACTATGAATTCCTAGATGAATCTATAACCTCCACATCTCAAATAGATCTACAATATCAAATGACTCTTTTCTTTTATGGAACCAAATGTAAGTGTGGTGGGGGATAAGGAATTATCCTTATCCCTCTTGGGTGGACACCTATCCCTCTATCCTTTAAGCTTGATTTTGACTGTACTAATAATATGGTAGAGTATGAGGCTTTAATCATAGGTCTTTGAATAGCCTTAGCCTTTGGGTGTTAAAACACTTAATATCTATGGTGATTCCTAGCTCATGGTTAATCATATTAAGGGCATATATCAATGTAAGAATGATACTCAAAAGTATAAAACTATGGTTGATCAGTTATTGGCCACTTTTGAGCATTATGTTATCCAAGCCATAACAAGTTTGTAGATATTATATCTTCCTTGGCCTTCTTTATCCCATATTCATCTCAATAGTTTAAGTTTTTTGTCCTCATTCATAAGATAAATCAAACCTCCTTTACCAAAAATGACCTTTCTTCCATCCAAAGTGTGGAGGAAAATCCCTCAGATTTTTGGTATGAACATATATTTGATTACCGATCTAAGGGGATTACTCCTCTAGATCCTATCTAGAAATAGCAAGTGAGCCTTTCAACATCATGTCACCCATTTTATCATACTAAGGGGGTATTTTTATAAGTGTGGTTTCAACGATATCCTTATCATTGTCTCTAGGGTCATGAAACTACCCTTTCTATAAAAAAACTCGTGATGGGTTATGTGGGGGCATTTTAGTGGTTTCACCATCACTAAGAGAATCTTATGGTTAGGCTATTATTTTCCCACCTTAAATTAGGATTGTTTCAAATACATTACTAAATTCATCAAGTATCAAAACCATGCCAACCTACCCCATGTCCCTAGTCAAGCATTGTAAGTAGCTTAGGACTTTTGGCCTTTCTCCCAATGGGGGCTCAATCTTATAGGTAGAATAAATCTTAAATCTTCCTAATGTCATGGGTTTATTATTACCACCATTGATTACTTTAATAAATGGTCGAAGGCTATCCCCCTTATCTTGGCCAAAGTAGATGAAATTATTGAATTTATAAGTCAACATATTATTATCACTTTGGCATCCCTCACAAGATCATCATAGATAATGGAAAATATTTTAATAAAAAAAAGGTTTAATAACTTTGTGATTATTTTAGAATTAATATCATATTTTCCTTGCCTTACTACCCTCAATCTAATGGATAGGTTGAGTCATCCAATAAAATTATTGTCAAGATCCTAACCAAAGTCATTAATGAAGTATGAAAGAACTGACATCTTCATGTTCCTTTTTCCTTGTGGGATTATCAAACTATTATTCGAACCCCTATAGGTGATACTCCTTTATCCCTAGTCTATGGTAATAAAGTTGTACTTCTCAAATTTTAGATTCCTTCCCTTCACATATACCTAAAATATATCATTTTGAGGATGACTTCCATCAAGAATGATTAGCCCAACTCAAACTCTTGGATGAGTGTTGCTTGGTTGCCCTTGACCATTTATATGTATATCAAGAATAAATAAAGCATTCATATAATAAACATTTAAAATAAAATTAATTTAACATTGGTAACCTTGTCTTAAAACAAAATAAACATGTAACTAATATGGAAAAATTAAAAGGGGAAAATTTGCTTTGAATTGGCTTAAACCATATATCATCACCCATAAGTACAGATCTAGGGCATATCGCTTGGCCTCACTTGATGGAAAATTATAATGAGAAAATTTTAATGCATTGCATCTACATCCTTTATACTTTTAATAAATATTAATCACTTTCATCTACCTAGTTTACTTTATAGGTTTCATATCCCTCCTATTCTTATACCAAATAATGATATATAGAAACATGTGGTTATCTAACAACATTTCCCATTTTTTGACTTGAATATTAATACCCCATATCTATTCATAACATGATTTAATTGGATAAGCTTTTCTTATAATGGAAAGGAGTTCCAAATCATTATTCCTTGAAATCCATCCCTATCGTTAAATCATTTTGAGAATAAGTGTTTTCTCTTGGATAACAAATATTTAGGAAATTATCCTAGGATACCTGAGACCAATCCATAATAATATTGGCATTAATCTACAAAATAATATCAAAATAAATATATTTCTCCCTCAAAGGACAACTATGTAAATCCATAAAATATGTGAAAATATACAAAATATCAAAAGCATAGACTACTCCCTTAAAGGATAGTTATTTCAAAAAGCATATCTCAAAATATAGGTATAGACCACTCCCTCTAAGAATGGTGATCAAGCATAAAAATATCCTTAGAAATCTTCCTGCATTGATCATCTTTCTTTAATTTAGTAGACTTCTCACCTTGATCAGTCTACATGGATTGGCACAAAAGGATTCTAGGGGTGACCTTTATTCTAGGTATGCAAGATGGAAACATCTTCATCTAAGAATCCACTTTCTATCAAATCCTAAAAATAAAATCAAATATATCTAGAACTTAGTTTACATAAATTTGTTAGGATTATTATTATAAGATGGTTAAGGATACACTTGCATTCCTTACAAGCAGTTTTCTTGGGTCATGGTATGAGCTAATAATGAGAAATAAGCCCTTTGTAAATTATATTAATTACAATTTTTTCCACCTATAGTAACAAATATCCTAATCTAGTAATTAAAAAAACTATAAACATAAAATTAGTAAGTTATAGTTTGCATTAATCCATAAACATTACTCATAATCCATAATGTGATACAAAGTCTAAAATCATAAATCCAAATCATAATTTAAGACATTTTAAATTTTTTAAACTCACTGTATAAAATATATAATCCATAATCAAATAATCAAATATACATCCATAATCCATAACCATTTTTACATAAAATCCCATAATTGATAATCTAATAAACTCATTTAACTCATAATCATATAATCAAAGTCATATGCATATTAATCATAAATGTTTTAAGCATTAATCCATATATCAAGAATATATCCACCATAATATAATCATGACCTATAAAACATTTTATAACATTTATATCCATAATCAAATAATCTAATCACATCATATTTAGATCCATGATCACATGATCTAACTCAAATCTATAATGTCTATAATCCATAAAAAATTTAAATATAAATCCATCACATGTAATAAATCATAATAAATCACATTATCTGAATCCCTAATCACATAAATCTATCAAATGTAAACGTTTATGTAAGCATAATCCATGAACATATATGAACATCCATAATAATAAATCCATAAAAACAACATAATCTCACAAAATCACACACACACACACACACACACACACACACACACACACACACACAATGATCAATATACATCAAAGTCTTTGTATACATGTATATAGCTCTTTGGCCAGTATAATGAATATAAATACATGCATGGTCTACTATCTCAACTATAAACTACTTAGATGGATGCTTGCCAAGACTCCACCATGATCTCCATCTTTGTTTTTATCCCTATCCCTTATTTGGGATACACTACCCATGCTGACTGACCCTATGTGCATGTACCTAGAGGACTTACCCTAAATGGTTATATGGCCAACATAGTGTATAATCTCAAGAATTTAATCCAAAATGATCTATTATTATTATCTCATCTCCAATGTTAGCTCCCTATATTGCTTGATGCTCATAGTCCCTACCTATCTAGTAGTCAACCCTACCACCTCTCTAATAATCTACACTTAAGACTCTCTCTCTCCCTCCCTCCTCCTTAAAGTGTCCCTCTCTACCCTATAGCCATCCTGATCCTCCACAACCATGTTGTAACTAAACTACAAATAGTTGAACACCACCTGTAGAGTATCCAATAGGTTTATATTGTATCCCACTCTATTTATACTATGGTTAGTGCCCCTTATGTTATAACTAGTTATCCCTATAAGGTGATACACTAAGATTTTAGTGTATCCCTCTCTATGATAATCTCTTCTATATTTATCTCCTCCTCTTCTATCCCCTCCTCTCCCCCATCCTCCTCATCTCCCATCTCATCCTTTATTTACTACTTCACATCCTCCTCAACCTCTTCCATCTCCTCATCCACTCTCCCTAGAATAAATACACCACCATGTCCTTCCTTACTACCCACTGCTTGACACACCATGTTTTATATGTAGGATTTTACCCTCTATCCTACATGTCATCACCTCTTATGACCTATACTTCCTCTATAGGGACATCTCCAGTGATGAATCTTAGCATCTCCTACTCTCTATCATCTTCCCTATATACATACTAGGCCTATGAAATGTTTGATACTAGCCCAAACTCCCACTAAACTTATCCAAAATGGAGGTACTTTAGGTACTCTATCATCCTCCCCATCACCTATATCTCCTTCCATAGGCTTATGAGTTCTATTTACACCCTAGGACATGTAGGAAATCTTAGATAAGGTCTCCAAATAATTTTTATCTCTCAGTCCCTCTAGGACCCCTCTATAGTAATTAAGGTCTTGAGTGATTCCATCTATAAATCCCTATGCTAAATCATCCTTACACCATAAGAATACCACACTATACTTGGTATCATACCACCATATGCATGGGGTACCAATAAGCCACACTATCTTGATGTGTTCATAATCCCAACACTGTATAATGATAATAACATCTAGTCTATAACACCTCTAGGTCTTCCAAACCTAAAGTTCCCCATAAATATGCACTAAAAAAGTTGATGCCCATGCAAAGACTATATGGTGATATAATATATCTATAACTACTCCCATCAAGCAAACTTGCCTCCCCTTAATTATGGGAGTGCATAGCAATATATCACTAGCATCATCATAGTGAGTATGCCTCTCCCCATTTTATCATCTCTATATAGAAGGTCAAAAGTGAAACAACTAGTAAAAAAATTGATACCATCTACATCATCACCATATAGGCATGACAAGGTTACTCTTTATTGCTTCTCATCCATTGGTACCATGGGTTATCCCTACACTAGAAGTCATAGAATCTAGTAGATGTCCTCCTCCACAATGGTTATCTTCTTAGTTGATAGCCAAAATTTCCTTGTAATGACATCCTAATACTCTACCAAAGCCACTAGTAAGCCCATATCTTGATGGATGCATTTGTAGTGGTGTACCCATCTTAAGAATACAACCTCTAGATGGGCCTAGTTGTCATCTCTAAGCTACACTCATATTATCTCTAATAATGGCAAGACTCGATCTTGCATCCACATTAAAAATCATGCCTATCACTAGTGTCCCCTATAAACCTAAAATAATATCCTAAAAACTCTAACTTATCCTAATCCTAGACTCTATTCTAATCCCTTCACTTTTTATGTGAATTAGTGTTGATCCCTTATGGATCAATGTCATTCTATCTGGATTAGCATTGTTTAAGTGAGATTTTTTTATTCCCTATGAATCATCATTGATTCACTGGGGAATTATTATTGATTCTAAAGCACCATCCTCTCATAATCATAGCCCTATGCTAGCTCCAAATAGCCTAAAAACTTAAAAAATTCAAAAAAATGACAAATAATAATAAAATAATAGACCTACCTCATCATGTGAGCATCGTCATTGCCTCAATTCATTATTTCTAGCCTTCATCTTATTTTTTAGCACACTCATCATTTGAAATCTCAAGCATCATTTGGTTTTCACAAATATCAAATGAGCCCTTTTCCATGTCAAACTTGTTTATATACCCAAGTTTGGATTGGTACCGATCTATTTTGGATCGATGCCATTTATATGGATCATCATCAATTCATTTTGGATCAATGTTAATTAACCCCTTTTTATACTACTTATAATTTTAAGTTACGACCCTTCTCTTTATATTTATCCTGGTACCTTACGACATCTACCCTATTATTCAACCTATACCATTTTAGTTTTATAGATTTGGACCCCCTGATGGGCCCACAACCTACATAAGGCATGTACCCTTTTAGGTATATCCCTTTAATGGGTCCCATGAGTGCATTATCCCTTGAGAACAACTATTTATAATTATTAAGTACACCATACATCCCATCAAATACTTTGATTAACCAACCCTATCACTTTTTGTCCTCTTTTATAGCCTTTGTTTCATCCCACATGCTCATAGTTGTGGCATTTTATTATAGGATTTTCTTTGGGGCATCTCTTCTTGTATTATCTTACATCTTATCAGTGTAAAGCATACACTTCATTTTATACATCCATATTTATTAGAGCTTATTTATTATATATCCATCCCATCCATTATTCCCTTTTTTAAATCCATCACCCACTCCTTATCCTTCATTAGCTCTCAATTTAAGGGGGATACCTCCTCACATAAACTTAGGGAAGTGGACATCTCATGTTTTTTGTCTCATGACACATATTCCATACTACTCCACAAAAAGGGGCAAATGTAGACACTATAATTTTGTACCTCATGTGTGATTAATTAGGTGTCATAGGTCCTTATTTTTATTTAATCTCCTAGATAATACCTATCTTAAGGTTTATTATATTTATCATTTATAACTTGATAAGTGATCTTTACTATTACCATTCTACCCCCTAACCTCCTAAAAATATTTATAACCTAAGGAATCTACCCCCTAACCACTTTACCCCCATATGAGTTTATTACCAACAAATACATGCATATAAAAACCAATTTTACCCATGGTTGAAACAAAGGTGCAAATTTGGGTGAATTGGTATTGATTCACCTATGATCAACATCGATTCTTTGGATCGATGTTGATCCATAAATACCTAGCTAGCCTTTGCATTCAAGACCCAAACACTTAGAACCTTGAATTACTGCTAGATTTAATGGAGAATTAGTGATGTCCTTAATGACACTCTAGCAAAAAAAATATATGTTCAATCAATATCCTCTGTCAATGAACCTAATAAACTACCTATGTTTGTGGAGGAATTTCATTCTACTTGGAAATGGATCAAAGGTAACTCATCATGTCTTATTATCTCATTTTTATCAATTTATTCTGATGTTATAATTTTATTTAATCTTTAGAATACAATCTATATCCCTCTATATTTGTTAATCAATCTTTATCATCCAATCTATCTAATCTATTTTTTATTTTTATTAAAATCAGTCATAGAGAGAATTAACATCGATTCATTCTGAATCAGCACCAAGTTTATAGATCAACATCAATCCATTATTTTTAATTTATAAAACCTAAGACCTTAATCCTATATCCCTATCTATTATCCTTTATTGATTTACTATCATTTAAATATGGTCTTTGTATGTAGATGACTCTACCATGCTTAGTACATGATGTAATTAGTATCACTAATCTGTTTATAGTTTCCCAACCCTTCTTTGTTAATCAAAGTGATATAGATTTCAATATAGCTCTATATTCAATCATTTATTCTCCCTCTCTATAAGCCAAGATCAACTAACTATCATACATGATGATATAGACTGCATGACAGCTTACTAAGAAGAATATTATGCTTATCTTGATATTTTAATCAAGGATTAAATCTTAATTAACATTATTATCATATCTTTTATCTATTATAATTACATATGTCATTTATCCACTTGATTGTGTAAACAAGTGATCTAACATCCATTTGAGGAAGCTCACAACTTCCCAAGACTACTTTTTGACCATGCAACTCACACAATTATCTATTAATCCATTTTTGTCAAGTGTTTACATGTGTGGACGTTAATCTTCCCATCCAAAAAGAAGATCTCATAGTCAATAGATTCAAAGCATTTTGCAACATATTTTAATACATAGGTATTCACCATAAACACTATTTTCATTTGATTTTTTAGTAATTAATATTTAATTTAAAGAAAAACAAAAAGACTACATAGACATATATATCTAATCTTAAGGTGCATGGTATCAACAAACAAGTTAATTTTAATGCCAACAATGGGTTGTATAGTGTGGGTAATAATATCCAAATTTTTTTTGAATTACATAACAAAATCCCTCATATTATTTCCTTTTTATTCTAAAATTGGAAAAAATGAAGTACAATGCATGCACATCTACTACACATTTAAATATATTAAGGAATTTTGAATTCAAAATACCTTAATCTTTGATACATCTATCATTTAAATGATATAACTAGTCAATAATAGGTCCAATGAGAGTCTTAACATAAAGTCTAACAAATATATCTTCTTTGTTGACTCCAAGAATTATACATGCCATGGTAAAATCATGGATTTGATCATCTTCCTATTGAGATCCATATCTAAAAAAAATTAATTTCTTTATCAACCCTAAAGGTAAATCATAATGGTTCAAGGCCAAAGGCCGAAATTAGCCTTCCCATGAGATAATAATAACCAATGACATTACATGAATAGGGAATACAAATTGACAAAGTTCCCCCTTCAATATAGTTACTAACCTAAAATTCAAAGGGAGGTTCCTCTAATTATTTCTAAATTCAATGCACAAGGCACTTCAATCACCAGTCTAGTCATGAAAACATATTAGGAAAACATTATGTCACTTTGATTCTTCTAGTTATATCACTAACATGCCCAATGAATAATTACATACTATAAAACAAATACATGAATGTCACCATATAATGGGTAATTTCCAACTATGTTCGAGAGGATAATCTCCCTTATATGACAATTTTTTGGTTTGGTTTTAACCATAAATCACAAAAGGAATAAGAAGTAAAGGAAATAAAATAAGAGGGTAGAAATCAACAAAAAACTAAACTCATAGGGCCATTTTGATTATTTAAGAAGGACCACTTGGATTACTTAAGAAAGGAAAAAAAATAGATGGAAATTACTCTTTTCACATGTAAATGGTAATGATAAATGTATGTGTAATGAGAATAAATAGACTAATTAGAAGATTAAGATGTTCTCTCAAAAATATTTGTATGTATGTGAAATAAAATTAATTTCCAATAAAAATCACAATGAAAAGATTATGAAATAATTTTTTTGACATGTGATATGAAAATATTCAATAATTTAATGTACAACTCTATTTATGAAAAAGAAACACATTGCACTCATAAATAATATACAACATCCAACAAATTAATACTTAATTCTTACATAATCAAATCAAATTCCATTAATACTTCATGTAAAAGGATGTAAAATAGTTCAAATTTGCAACAAGAGAAGAAAAACCCCTTTATAATAAATCCCATTTATTTTGTATCCACTTTTAATTGAAAATTAGTTTGATACAATCCTTAAATCTAATTTGACATATAAACACAATTTTACTAAATCTAGGCTACCCCACTTTTCTAATTTCACATTTTTAACACTTTCCAAAAGACTATTACATGATGTAAATATTGTATTTTTATGACCTTTAAGTATGCATAATATTTATTAGTTTAAAAATATTTAATTTAACCTACCTTTGTGAAAATTTATGTATTTCCTAACATATACCCTTTGACACACTTGAAATACTTATGCACTATTGATTAAAATGATCTGCTATATTAAAATGTGTTATTGCATGACACCTTAATCACCAAATTATTGTTTATAATTTTGTCATGTTGGAATAATAATACATTCCATAATAAATGGCACCCTTAAAATGATAAATAGAATGGATTTTTCAATACCTTATCCATTAGGTGATTAAGTCTAATAAATTATACCATTGAAACTTAGTCACCATCTCAAATAATATATGATATTTGGTCGATGATTCATATTCCACATATTATAATTTAAAAATTGGTCCCATGTAATAAATGAAATAAATATCCAATTAGAGAATATTTCAATGACGAAGGGAACATCCATGAATTTTTGGTGTCACATGTCACAAAATGACTAATATGATTAAAAATTAACCTTTAGTTGCCTAAGAGAATACAATTAGAGATTTTATACATAATTTTTAAAATGGGAAATAAAAAAGTCTCTTTTAGGTATTTTATTCCATGGTATAATGTAGGATAATCTCAAAAAAATTAATTTCATAAATCAATGTTTTATCCATTATAATTACAAATGGTTTTGAATGATGTGTCATAAATATTCACATGTCTTGATTGGACAAACTAACATCCATTTTACTTGGCACAATTGAATGGTAAATGAATGTGTTTTCTATCCATATCACTTTTATTTTAAAAAAAATCCTACCTATGAAGGAATATACCTTTAAAAATTAACCAAAATTAATCTCTAAGAATCAAACACTACATATTATTTTATTTTTCAATGAAACATAATTTCAACAATTTGAGTAGGAATAGGAATAAAGTCCAAACATGAAATATATGGTCAAAATGGTGTCTACCTTGTGATATTACCTTCAAAAAATTTCTTATTATTTATAGAATTATAAAAAAATTATGACATTTACCTCATGATTCGATTCATATTTAAAAGGGAATGGGAAAGGATGCAAATCCTCTTTGGGTCTATTATAATATGAACAATATGGTTTGGAATACACAATTGGGTTTTTTTTTTTTTTTTAAAGGAGAAAGAAGAATGTAAATTATGATTTCCCAAATTTTAATCCAAAGTGCTAGAACTCTAATAAGTATGAATTATGGATGGTGTAGGAAAGTTAATGATAATACAATGATTGATTACCAAAAAAATTATCATACCATCCCTTTTTGTTGAAAAAAAAATTAAATGCTAACACATATTGTATATGGGATATTAATTATAGTTACATTTTATAAATGGATTATAATTTTATGAGTTTCACACTCATAATGTAAAAAAATGAACCTTTCATTCACATAAGACACATTTGTAACTTACCCACACCCACACCTTATTACCAACAATGATATTAAACACCACTCTCCTATGATTATATCAAATTCATTGATATGTTATTTTGTAAGAAACATCCAATGATCCACACAAAAATCTAATATGTGTTGGACATAAATAACATTTAACCACACTTGAAAAGCTTCATTAAAAAAATGATATGAAATCATTTTATTTTTGAAACAAAAATTCTAAATTCTTTGGTACAGTCTTTGCATCTAATGTACCTCAATTGGATAGGTTGTTTTTATATGTTTTTTACCACTAAAATTCACTAGAAATACTTCTCCATAAATATTCATTGGATAAATTATGCTTTTGATTCTCTAGAGTAGTTTAAACTCTAAAGGCTCTAATCGCGACATTCCATATTTTCCTTTACTTTATATCTTTCCCCTCTATTTGTAAGGTTATAAAAAAAAATCAAATGTGTTAGGTACATAATTATCTAATCAACAAGATTTAAGGTTTTCATGTTTTTAATTGAATAATACACAAACTTAATATTATGTAATTCATGACTAACATGGTTCCACTATACTAAATGAATTATATTCACTCTAAATTTAAACATCATAATTTATTAGACTAATAATTGTCAAATTAAAAATCTACTTGCAATTGTGGCAGTACCTTTTTCAACACTTTAACATGTCAATAAATATTTCTACTAGCATATAAATGAATCCACACTATGATAAATTACCTAAACATGAGGTTTTTTTCTACTTGTAACTCAAGATCCCTGAAATATTTTTCTCCTTTAACCATCATTGATTCATATGTCTATATCACTTCCACTTTTTCATTTTATACAAACATCAAATCTTACTCATCATGCCAATAATATGAAGTGTTACATCATTTTTATCTTCTAATTATGTTCTAGTGTTCATGGAGCTAAAATTTACCGATACACACATATCATTGGTTTCTTACAATTTATACCATAGAAAAAATATTTTTATAAGACAAAGTGTTATTATTATGAATTTTAAACCCCAACATAATTCACCAACATTATAAATGGATCGACTGATGTGAGGGATTGTACTCAATATTTGAAAACTATAATGATAAAAAAAGGATATATATTTTTATAATTAATTTTGTGAAAGCACAACAATGATATCTATTTTAGCATCCACAAAGACTGAGATTTTGGTGCCTTATGTTTTTCACTAATATTGAAAATGCATATGCTTGTCAAATTATTCAAAAATTTAGAGGGGTATTTAATATAAACATCTCTAAGATATATTTCTTGGTAGTAATAATAGTTTCATGTCACTTCTCTCTCTACCACACCAATCCAATGGATCAAGGATAAATTTCAACTCCACAAATTTAATAGGGGGAGCAATGAACTTCATAAGTTATATGGGTAAAATGATCATTATGAAAAAAGACCCAAGTTGGAAGGGAAACCTTATCATTGCACTTATTTAATTACCATATAAAAATAACAAAATAAAGTGTAGAACATAGATAAATGTGTGTGTGTGTGTGTGTGTGTGTGTGTGTGTGTGTGTGTGTGTGTGTGTGTGTGTGTGTGTGTGTGTGTGTGTGTGTGTGTGTGTGTGTGTGTGTGTGTGTGTGTGTGTGTGTGTGTGTGTGTGTGTGTGTGTGTGTGTGTGTGTGTGTGTGTGTGTGTGTGTGTGTGTGTATTATGAACTGAAGGGTAGGAATACAGGTTATGAGAACCCATTGACAAATCTAGTGAAGTATGATCTAGAACACAATAACTTAGAATGCATTATGAAAAATTTAAAATGTCTCAAAAAGAACAATACTAATCACATTTTGGTCTTTCAATTATAAATATGTGAGATAAATTTCCTTGGGTTGAGAAAAATGGAAAATAGAAATACCATGATGTGAATGTATTTAGAGAGAAACTTGGAAGTTTTTTTCTTACCCAGAGTTGGAAATGTGATCAAATTTGTATGAGGTAAGGGAAATATAATAATTTTTATAACAAATTCCTCATAAATAAATTTCACAATGATAAGATATTATTCATTAATTACGCTTTGATAATAATCATGTTTAATCCCTTCCAATATGAAAAACTTTTCACTCTTCAGCTTTGCATATTTTTATTGAGAGAGTTCTTTTATTTCACCTTCATAAGACTTGTTTCCCAATGTTTTGTCTTTAAAAATTGATAATAAACTTGGGTGTATCATTCTCCCTCATTTTAGAAACATTATTTACTAATTTTTATTCATGAACATACTTTTTTTCTTTAAACATAATCATTTTACCAACCCTAAAAGTTTATTCATTGAACTCCAAAGTGAAAAAATCCATCTCTAGAAGTGAACAAGAATGAGATAACTCAACTACTTATAAATAATATTCAAAATATTTTATGAAGTTTTGATTGTTTGAGAGAGAAAATGATAGGATAAAATCACAAAACTTTATTTCTTGAAATTATTTATTGTAAGAAACATCCCTAAAAAACTATTCAATAAACATGGTAGCATATAAAGAATTGTTTAATCAATCACCAAATTTTATACAACAAATAGATTCATACATATAAAGATAAGTATTAGATATATTTTACCCAGTATAGAATAAGAACTAAAGCATTGCTCATGCAAGAAAGAAGTGAAAAGAGGAAAACCAAAATGAGAAACAATATATTATAGATGTTCGCTTAATATTTAACATATATGTGTTTCTATTTATGTTTTAAAATACAAAGGATGAGAAGATAATATATATCAAAGTCACACCTTTGCTTATCTTATCCTATTGGCCACATTAAAGGTGTAATTTAATTATGGTAGCACAAGTGAGGTAAGTAAGAATTAAATGCATAATTTAGCATGTGCACACACTAAGTAGCCTTAGTATAAAATTTAACTACCTAAGTTAACTTAACTAAAGGTCCACAATTAATATTTTCACCAACACCTCCCTTAATTGAAACTTAGGGATATATATATATATATATATATATATATATATATATATATATATATATATATATATATAATAAATAGTCTAAGAATCCTCAAAAAATATGTCCCAAAAATAAGGCCTAATGAAGCATCTATGTAAAAATATCAAGAAAATATAGTGTGATGCTAAGTGTCCTTATGGGCATCAATCCATATTTCTAGAATACATGGGTGTCAAGTCATTGTACCACCAAATCAAACTATTAATTGGTGTTGTATACAAGTTTTACACACAAAAATAATTTATCTCAAGGAATTATATAGTAAGGACCCAAGAAATCATTACACACCTATCCCCCCTCAATGTTTAACTTGGTTAAAGATGGTGATAGAAATGGATGAATCTTACAATATGATGGAAAAGTAATAAATCAAGTGATTCTATAGAATAGTGGTGAGCTTCACAAACTTGCAAGGTGGGTTGATCTATACATAGATGATCTTGTATAGAATTAAAGTGAACACCTAATGAAAAACTCATGATATTTACATGACTAGTATAGATCCATAAATCAGGAAGCTAAACTAATATGGTAATTTTTTTATCATGAAAAATGGATGCCTATGAGTGATTATCAATCCTAATAAATTTAGGGGATAAAAAATGTCATTCACAAAATGGGGATGGTCATAATATTAAGGATAATGTTAAAAATATAAAATATTACACCAAATGATGCCATTGAAAGATGAGACATATTAAAATCCTTATATGAGTTCTAAAATAAAAAGTGTCTAATAAGATACTTGTGTAAATGAAAGGAAGCCAAGTTGGTTATTATATTAAAATAAAGAAAGCACACATGCACAAAAAGGTTCTTATTTTTAAAAAATAAATACAATATATCCTATAAAATGAAATGAATCACATAGAAAGGATACTTAAATGCCTCAAAATAAATTCAATGGGTGGAAATGGTAGATTAAACTAACCACTAATTTCTCAAGATGTCGAAGAAACTAATAAAAATTTAAAACTTCATGCACAAGTGGCCCAAAATTCACTAATTTGAACACATAGAAATCAGTTGATGTTAAGGATACCATAAGTAATACAAAATTATCATCATGTTAAAGTGTCTAAATATACAAGGAACTCAAAAATTATATACATGAGTGGCCCAAAATCCATTACTTAAACAACATGTTCAAAAATGCAAGAGTCTTTCCAAAAAGGTGACATGTAAAAATAAATAAAAATATTCCTCAATAGGATCCCAACAACGAGGCCACATTAGGCACCCTTCACAAGACAAGTAAAAATAGTGCATTTGCAAAGCCAATGGACTATATGGTTATGTAGAATGCATAAAAACATTAATTTTCAAAATAAAAGGCTAAAAAAATGGACCATATGTCGAAGATATGGCTCATTAAAGAATTTTAAGAAAGAGACAAAAATATTTCATAAATGTTATTATGGGCAGTCTAACCACTTATTAGACTAGTCCCCACCAACTAGTCTTCAACAAAATTCTATTCAGAGTAGTGTGCCAAAATCCACAAGAAAGTTGCCATTGCATTTACCAAATTTAATAAAAAAAACCTTAAAATGTCTCCTCAAGTTGAAAATTACACCCTCTAAATGAAATAAAACTATCTCGCATTGATCCTTCCAAGCTAAAAATGTATAAATAACCATAATACTACATATATCTAAAAAAAATTGATTCCAAAGAATACAACATGTGAAAATTCTAAACTTAAATCAAGATATGAGCCTGGGAAGGTGGTTGAATGAGGTCTTCCACAATGTTCTACTATAATATATGTTGTAGCATTAAAACTCAAGGGCCCAAATTTCAAAAAAAAATTCATTAATTCTATGTTAGAAACATAAATATAAAAAAAATTGAGATTTTCATAGGCCTCCCAGATCATGATATATTCCTCTAGGAGTGAAGGTAGGTCCAAATTTCCAAGGGAGGGAAATAGGATAGCCTTAGGGGATAAGATAGGTGAGGCATTGGTCATATGTATTCCCAAGGGTCTAT
Organism: Torreya grandis; assembly: GCA_037957365.1. Lineage (NCBI taxonomy): Eukaryota > Viridiplantae > Streptophyta > Pinopsida > Cupressales > Taxaceae > Torreya > Torreya grandis. The sequence goes on from JARHVA010000428.1 coordinate 42,577, forward strand.
CACAAACCACTTTAGGTTATTACCTATTCACATGGGTGATTAGTGTTAGAGGTATGTGGTCAGGTAGGTAAAGTGAGTGGTCACATGGGTAAAGGGTGGATATGATTAGGAGTTAAAGACCAAGTCTATAAACAAAATACAAGCTACTATAAATATTTCCACATGGAATTATATAATGAATTTTTCTACATATTATGTATGGTGATGACATCAGTGTAAATAATGATGTATAAAGGTAGAATGTAGGCATACAATGGGAGTATGAAATAACCCTAAAGATGCCACGTAGGGGTACATATTTGACATGTGGTGCTATGTGAGTAACGTAGGATTAGATTATATAAAACTTCATGAATATACCATAAAGGCATCATAATATGTCCAAATTTTGTTATTTATATATTTTATAGCTTGTAAAAAATTTGTATAAAACCCATAAAAAATAAGCAAAAAAAACTAAAAAACCTAGAAAACTTTCATCATTTGTATATTATGGATTGTACCTTAGCATGACTAAAGGAACTTTAAAATGTTCAATATTTCCTATCATAAATATATAAGGTGTTTATAGTATTTCCCTATGTATTTTGGCATTTTGAATGCAATGGTGATGTCCATTTTTCTATAGCATTATGTAGGAAAAAGTTTCCTCTAAAACACTCCTAAAAAATTATCATGTTCTACATAACTAGCCTACAATAATATTGATACCATATTAATACTTGGTTTTACCAAGATTTCAAATAATAACTAAATCATGACTTCATTGTTTTATCATAATTTTTAATTAAATGGTTTATTAATTATAATTAAGATAAAATGAAACTAAGGATAGTAAATCTTGTAAATGGCCTATAACTAACAAAATGAAAGTAAAGTACTGAAATGGACAAAGATCAAATGAATGAAAGAAGATAAATATGAAAATAAAAAGAGGTCAAGAAGAATTATTTGATTACTATATGTTAGGTTGATTGTATGAAACTTAAATATGATTTTAAATAATCAAATTGGACCTAATTATGCATGTGTAATTGAAATAAAAACTATCATTATTGTGGGTCAGAACCGACTGAAAATAGTCAGGATCAACTTTCACTCTTGAAACATGTGGTTCAATATTTAAATGAATATAAAAATATTAAATTTATGATACAGTCACATATGAATTCTTAAAATATGATTTAATGTGGAATTTATACCTTTAATTGCACATGATTGACTTTTAAATGACCTATTCAGGGTTAAAATCCCACTAAGTCTTGTGAGAGATGAAAACTTACAAAATAAAAGGGGGAGTGTAATGGTCTAAGCTAACCCTAATCACCCTTATTATTACTAAAGATTTCCTTTTTATCCAAATTATTATAAAGAGGGAATCAATCCTCATGTAGGTCTCCCACCTAGATTTTTTAGTGTGATAGTACTCCTTTTCTACATGTATGCATCTAGAGATGGATTGAATACTTAATAATTTTTTATTTAACTTAAATAGAGTAAGTTCATGAATTTTTTAAGGTAGTCTTCAAGTGAATATAATAGATTTTTTAAATAATAGATAAGCTTTACTTAGTGTGCTTGAATAGTGAAATTTACAATTTGTATAATAAGTGGATTTGATGTGAAATTATAGCAATGTAAATGGGTGAAACCTCATGATAATTATCCTAAAAATAAATCCCAAACTATAAGAAAGGTTTTTAATTTTTTCAAAAAAAAATTGGTAAAATGGAAAGATCAATTAGTTATCCCAACCCATGCAGGGTGATTCTCACTTGGAAAAGGTAATTTTCTTCATAAGAATTTGAAATGTTCATACAACTGGGTATAATGAGTTTTAGCAATTAATAATATTTTTTTAGGTGTAAAATAACAACTTATAAGGGACGTTCTTGTATAATTACTTAGGATAGAGTGAGGTGGTGATATATAGATGAACATCTAATAATAAAATGATAAAGATCAATGACAAAGATATAGGTGGGAAAACCTCCAATAGAGGTTAAAAATCCACAGTTGATATTTGTCTAAGAGAAACTAGAATCCAATACAATTCATTCACTTCTCCCTTCCTCTCTATCAAAATATCACAAAACTCTTTGAATAATATTTTCCACATGAAAATATTCAATGTCACATAAATTATTCAATATTATATGAATGATTTAATAAAGGGGTAAAACCCTTTTTATAATGGGTGTGGAGGTAGACTATTGTAACCAATGGGCGGGGAACATGGGGGGGAAATAGAGATACTCAAATTTGGTTATGAATACTTGATAATGTTAGTTTTGGATGACATATACCTTAATTAAAATATCAATTTAAGTAAGGTAAATGTCATCCAAAACTAAAATTATCAAGTAGTCATGACCAAATTTGAGTATCTCTATTTGCCCCCCCATGCTCCCCGCCCATTGGTTACAATAGTCTACCTCCACACCCCATCATGAAAAGGGTTTTACCCCTTTAGTATATCATTCATAGAATATTTAATAATTTATATGACATTGAATATTTTCATGTGGAAAATATTATTCTAAGACTTTTGTGAAATTTTGATAGAGAGGAAGGTAAAAGTGAATGAATTGTATTGGATTCTAGTTTCTCTTATACAAATATCAACTATGGATTTTTAACCTCTATTAGAGGTTTTCCCACCTATATCTCTGTCATCTATTAATATTTATTATTTTATTATTAAATTTTCATCTATATATCACCACCTCACTCTATCCTAAGTAATTATACAATAATGTCCCTTATAAGTTGTTATTTTACACCTAAAAAATTATTATTAATTACTAAAAATCATTCTTGTATTATTTTATTGGTTTGCATGACTGTATGATTATTTTTTTTTTGCAAGCCTTGGCTTAGACATATTACAAGGTTCTATACTTTAATTGGTATGAATCAATATCAATTCCTTTGTGTTGGATTGAGTTCTGGTTTATACGACATTTGATAACAACATTGAACAACATGTGCATTATCTCTTGGATTTAAATCACATGATATTGATCATGTTTGGTTTTTAATATAGTCCTCCTTGCCTCTATTTAGATCCACTACTACATTTAGGATCTATTTTAATTTGACTATGTGATATCATGATTGATTTTGACTTGAGATTTATTTCTACATTGCATAATTTTGGTGCTCACCATGATGCCTCAAGCTCCCTATTCATATGTCTATATTCTATTTATTACAGTTATTAACTCTATTATATCAAACATGTGAGTCTCTACCTACAATTTTTTGAAATAATTACAATGCTAATAGCTTTGGATTTACTCTATTTCATTCACATCATCATTGATGGACTCTATTTGGTGTTACCCTGGTCCAGACCCTCAAGTGGATAAGCTTTAGGATGATTTTATAGTTCATCAAACCTCAATAGATGTCCATGGTAATGTACCATAATAATTGGTATCTCTATCACTACATGATTGACACATGTTATTTCCATTCTTATTAGATCTCACTACCAACTACTCAATCCAATCCCATCTCCCTTGACATCACCCACTGACTCATCCTCCTTGCATGGCCATGAAAACACTCTCTATGTTTAGCCTCTATGTCAAAACCCACTAGTTAAACCACCTACTCACCATTGTTGGACTAAGTTAAATATTGGCTTTGTATTTTTTTTCAAAATTTAAAAGTTTTCAAAAAATAAATAATGATTTTGTCATTTATATGTTTGAAACAATTGATAGTCGATTCAACTATCAACAATTTTGTTAAAACTTGGAATTAGAAGAGGGTCAAGGGTTCGACCCCTCTACATATCCTTTTGCTCAAAATTTACCCTTTTAGAAACATAAAAAGGAGGGTAATTTTGAATAGTTAGTGGTTGAGTGGTGTATTAATTTGTAGTGGAAATTTTTGTAATGGAGATATTTTTGTTAATCTTTTGATTGAAGATTATTTCAAAGGGGAGATTTATTGTAAAGGTGGTGTTTTTTAATATTATCTTGGGAGGGTAATTATTTTAAAATACTAATTTTTATTTATTTCTTGTGGCACCTACATCTTTTGACATCTTTCTAATCTTGAGTGATGAAGATGGAGGGTGAGGTCTAGTCTGGTAGGTGGTCAGACCCCATCATAGGCAAATAACTTGTTTTTTTGTTTTTTATCTCCATTATAGATTTTACTCCTTTCACTTATGGATGAATTTTTGGTTGTGACCAACGTCCCATTTTGATTTTGCATTATACCTTTTTGGCCACATGTTGTACTTGAAAATGCTTTTTTAATGGTACCTAATGTCCCTCTATGGCCATTTTCACCATTGTTGGTTTTTCATGACTCCAAGTATGGATTCTTGTATGTTTAAACCACTCATATCTTCAAACTACACCACATGAAAAACTAAAATATAGATGTACTTATAGATGAAGGTATTATGGAGAGTTTTCCTTGGTGACTTTCCTATTTTTTAGATAAGGATGATATTTTATGGCTTGTATCTATGCAAAAGGTGGCACTTATATTCATTTACCTCCATGTTTCAAATTATTTGTAGTCTCATATTTATCATGCCACATCACTTAAGGAAGCCTTAGACATTATTTATACATTGTTTTACAACAACACTTCACCTCCACATGTTCTTCTTTCTTCTCCTCCCTCTCATCATGGGGATTCTTCTATTGTTGATATTGTTTCTCCACTATCTTCTCCTAGTTGTGAAGATGTTACTCTTGATGGTGATTTGCATGAGGAATCTTTGGCATCTTCATCTTCTCCTATTAGTTCTTATCATCTTTCCATTGTTAGTGAGGACATATTTTTTGAGTATGAGATAGTTATACCACCTCTTACTACTACTCATGATGTAGATTTAATTATTGGTGGTCACTTGGATGAGAGACCTTCACCTTCTCCATCTACTGATGCACATTTTGATAGAGTGGTTATTTTTCATGTTTTTTATTTTGGTATGACTCTTGACAGTACCCTACCAAGTCCTAAGAAACTCATTGATTGTATGGCCTCTTTCCTATCACTTTAAGAAGAAAATAGGAAGCTTTTGATGTATAATTACCTTTTGTGTTCCCTAATTCATGGAAAATATGACCTCATTTATTATCTATAGAAGATATTAGTTGGCACACAACATCAGTCTAGCATTCCATCATGTGGTGTTACTTAATCTGGTATGCATCCACTTGATGCACTTTTATAGTGTGATTTACAAAATTTTGAGCAACACATTTCTCTTATTGCTCCTATTATTATAGATGATACTTTTGTGCCTTATATTATTTCACACTCTACACATCCCACTCCATTTTCACCTACACATATGCCTACTTTTTTTAGCAGCATACCACTTGTTTTGGCTCCCACAGGATTTGTTCCATGGGTAACACTACTAGACTTGTAGGCATTGGGAAGCATCTATAGGGCATTGTTGAACCTATTCATCCTATTATGTGGATTTATTGACATGTCCTTGGCCATGATGCAAGGGATTTATATTCATTAGGATATATTGATAGAGATCCATATTTTTTTCACTCCACTCTTATTGAGGATTATGAACTATATATGGGATCTTATGCACCTTCACTTAGGTCTGATAAACTTGTGACTAAATTGGTCAAACATGATCAACCTAACACTTCTTTAGATGTTACCTTGCATTCTTCTAACATGGACTTTGCACCCACACATATTTAGGCATCTTCATCTACCATTCAAGTTCATTTGGGGTGGATTTATTATCATTCTTGGTGGCATAAAAAGCATTCCTAGTGAGTACACTATAGACATCATTCCTCCACTATTCATCTTCTTTGACTGCACGTTACTCCTCTTGCCTATTGATGCTCCTTATCGTTTGACATCCTTGATTAGATAGATGTGTGTATTTTGCATAAATAAGTCATTACATAGATGATGTATTCCAGAGATTGATTGTATTGTGGAGTTTCTTACATCAATTGGTGATGTTTTTGTAGGATGGGACTTTTGTTTAAAGTCACACTGATATTCATGGAGATTTTTTCTTCATGTGTGTGCTCCATGATTGAGAACTTTCTTCTCCAGTTGCATAAATATCCCATCATCACTAGGGACATCATTCTTGAGAGATTTCATATATGTATTTGATTGTTGATAGGCTCCTTCAGATATTTTGGTGGATTTTGTTCTCCTTCTGGAGTGTAGCTAGTTTGGTGTAGCCTATTTTTAGCATTTTGGTGTTTACATAGTTGGATTGGCCCACTCATTTATATGGTTTTTTTATTCACTACACCCATTTCATCATTATATGAGGGTATGTGCACATACTACTTTAGGTGTTATGCTCATTATTAGTACACCATTTTTTCTTTTAGAGGTAGTTGATTGAGTTCATCTTTTGTTCAATGGGCTTCATTCCCTTGAGTGTACCTACTATAGGTTTGTGTTATGATTTTGATTCATGCTTCTTGGGATTACTTGCCTCATATGTTCTCTTATTCACTCTCACTATTGTTCTACTAGTCTTTAGTTACCTTATGGTGATACCTTCCATCCTTGGTACTCTTTTTCCCCTATTTCATGATCAATTTTTTTATAGAGTGATCCTCATATAGATTACCAATTCTTATTTGACTTGGTGGTTAAAATGATTCAACATCTATGTACTATGATAAGATGTATTAGTTACCATAGGGACAATTCATATTTCATGATTATTTGTACATGGCTACCTAATCAGGGCTTGTTGTTAGGACCTATTTAGTCTCTTTGCTTTCCCTTTTCTTACTCCCTATTTTGTGCTTAAGGGAGGGTGTGAAATTAAGTGTTAATCTTAATTATGAATTGCTTATTTAGTTGATATATGTTTAATATTTGAATTGATATTATATTATTCAAATATTCCATATCAACTAATCTTTTTTCACATAACAAATTATCATTACATGAAACCAACTCATTTTGCCTATTTACTAAGCACTCCCTATTCTTCTCCTATCAAACTGGTGAAAAGTGAGCTATGGATTTGTATTATTCTTTTGAGGAATAATGAGATTTAATTTTACATAATTATTATTATGTATCTATATAATGTCTCCCTGATTATTTGGCTATGGTAATGATGTTTTAGGAATGGTCTTCAAAAATTATGAGTTCATTCTAAATTTTGATAAAATAATGTACATGATCTTATACAAGAGAATATTCTAAATCAACATAATTGACTTTGTGATGTTGCTTATTTATTTTTCTCTAATATCTTCATTTCTTTATCATGTTGCTCACCAATTAATCTTAGGTTGATAATTGGCTCCATGAATAATTCTTCTTCTTACCCTATCAATTCTTTGAAGTCCTTGTTAGCTATATCTGAGGCATCATTAATTCTCCTAGCATCACCTATCTTCTCCTCTATAGATAGGATCATGTCTAAGATTATTTTATTATTTTCCCCTATTTTTCCCTAAATTTTATTATTCACCTCTTATATGAATTGAGTAGCCCTATCTTGTAATTCCTCATTTTTTATCAAGCCAATAAGACTAAGGGTAGTTGGGTCCTTGATCAAGCTCCTTGGAATATGAACCATCTAGTTCTCTAATTACTTTAAATATTTAGAAAGACCTCCCATGTCATTTTAACATATGTTTAAATCATTGATCTTCTCTATCAAGATTATCATAGCCATATTTAAATGAGCTAGGTTGACTATTTTAAACCCAAGAATCTAGTCTTTTATCAATATGTTGATCAATTCCTCTAACTTATTATATAAACCCTACAATTAATTCACTTGATTAATATCCATAGTAATCTCTTTGGTTACCATATCTTTCTTATACATTATTGACTTCAAAGAGCTAAATGTGTCATATGTAATGTCTTCAAAGCTAGTGATAATGTTCCCTAGAACTGATAAGATAGATTGTTCTTCTAGGTTCTTCTTTTCTTACTTTATCCCTTTGATATTATATTACAACATTTATAATTGAGACTATGATAGCTATAGGACATCTTGGCCTCTGTACTTTATTCTGATTCAAATGGGTTAAAAGCTCCACCTTTTTGTAAATAATCTCTTTACCACCCTCCATGACTATTGTCATAGTCACTCTTTGAAAACTAGTAATACTTAGATCAAATTTGACCCCAACTAAGGATTAAATCATTTGTTTTCTTATCATCCCTACTTGTATGTCAATTAACTAAATTGGAGTATCCAATCTCTTTGCTTCTTCCTCTTGTAAGACAAGGATCTACGGTTTTAACTCTTGTTGCATAAGAATGTTAGTAGCTTTGACTAAAATTCATGGATGATAAATAGGAAAAATTTTCAACCTTGGTTTATAAATTAGCCATTCATGAATAGGTGGACCATATATTATATTCTTTTCATTAAACAAATTGACATTCTCTAAAGGTGTTTTGATAGTCACTTTAGGTTTCTTATCTTTTGAGACAATGGCAATCTCAGATTTCCTCTTAGGAGTGTTAATAACCATCAAGTCCAATGACTTTATATTATCCTTTTTGACTTGTTTAACCTTATCCTATATATTTTAATATGACTCATATATCATAGATATCATTCTAAGTTCATCTTCAACAGATTCATTGAGAACTTGAATAAATTTCACCTGGCCTTCTCTCTTCTATCCTATACTCTATTTGTGTATCTATTCATAGAATCCTATAATACCCAAAATCTATAAAATGATACTGTATAGGGCCTAGATGCCATCTATCTTCCATTTTATGGTCTCTATTCAATCCAGACTCAAGTTGGATGTTATGTTCCTTTAATGTCCTATCATTCATATCTTGAGGATGATTTACTATATATGAAGTCAAATAAACTAGTTTCATGTTCATATGTTATAGTCAAAATGCCCTTGATCCTCAAATGTTCCTTTACCTTTCCATATGGATCCCATTACTTATGATCATCCATCTATAGGTTGAAAGATAGCCTATGATTTAAAGCATCCTCAATATGATCCCACTATTTGTAATTGATATTGCCAATTATCATGGGGAAACTATGTAAAAGTCCCTTTTTCTTAGTTTTACAAAAATCATCTATACCATTAAAGAGTTGGTATGTAACCTTTTTTATGCTAATATATCAAGTACATTAATTGGTAGTTTGAGAGGAGAATTTTGTGTTCCTTCAATCCTTATAATATTACAATCAAGATATAACCATATGTCCCCCATTTCTTCAATAGAATTCTTGATCAATAGATTAACCCTCACCATAGGAATACCATCTATATCCTCACTCAATGTAGGATAAACATAGTCACAAATTAATTGGATGTGGTCTCTATACTTATAGATGTGAAATTTGGAATAGTGTTGAGAGTCAATCTGGATACCATTTAGATACCATTCTCTTTGATCGAGAATATAGCTAGGGTGTGAATCATATTATGTTACTTATCCCATGCATTAATGGAGGTTAAGTTAATATAGGGCTTGGGTAATTTATATTAAGAATCAATTTCAATTGGGAATATGTAAGCAATTTTCCTCAAACTATGTTCATTAATCAACATACCCTTGTCTATTTTATCTACTTTGAAATTTAGACCCAAAACATCAATATAATGAAGTACCTCTAGTTTAATAGTTGAATAATGTAGTCCAGTCATCTAAATGGCCACAATGTCATCATAGATAATTTTTAGTGGGAGGATCTTCTCTTCTTCTTTAGTTATACGTAGATGGTTCTTAATTATCCAAAATAATTTAGAGTAATTATTGTCCTTTGTGTTCAAAAAAGTAGATACAAATTTAATGTCCTTGAACACTCAACCTTCAACATTTGATGTCAAATATAACTCAACCTATTGATTTTAAATATGTTTATGGGTCACCATTTCTATAGTTTCAATTGAATTATCATTTTGGAAATGATAATCCAACTCTCTCAGCTCAGTCATAGTGAAATCAAAGACAATTTAGGGCTCTCCATACATCCTAGGGATTTTTGAAGGTTTACACAGGGCTTTAATGGTGGAAAGAAAGTTTGAAATATAATATTTTGTGACTTATATTGCATTTGGATTGCACATTTATACCTTCCACATGCTTCGATCCACATAATTTCCTAATATGACATGTTATGCTTATATGGAAATATCTTGTCACTTAGCTTATTTATTTTTGAAATGTGATCATTGTAATTTTTTAGACACATGTCATCATTTTTTTCCTCTAAAAATTTGATTAAACTCACTTTGTTAATCTCCATCCAATTCTTCTAGGCTTGAATTTCACCATGGTCATCGATCTTTGAACTAGGTTCATGAGATTGTGCCACTTGGAAACATCACATGCTTTATGTGTACTTTGCATTTAGTCTTCATTACTTGAATTCTCTTTCACTATGTGGAAACATCATATGTAATCCAAGCTCTTTGACTCCTTGACTTGTTTTTCACCATTTATCTTTATCTATAAAACTAAATGCGTATTGTTGATCTTGATCTAAGTGATTAAACTTGCACCATTGATTATTGAATGCACAATAAATCATGGACCATTGATCTATTCTTTGTACATCTAATTGAATGTGAACCATTGATATGTATATTGTTTTCCATGATTGTGATACTTGTCACTATTACATTCTTTCTTAAGATTTGTTAACATGTTGACTCTGATATTTTCATAGATTTGCTTTTACAAGATCGAATATACTCCATCGATCTAGATCTTAACTTATTGACTTTGGGAAAATACCCACACACCATCGATCTCTTTTTTGAGCTTTTGAGATATTTCTACTTGGTGACATTGCATTTAATTCATTATTATGACTAATAAAATCAAAATATTAAGTATTTAGGACATATAGAGACTTAATATAACCTTTATACCAAGGTTTTAATGAATTAACTATTGAGGTATAGTGTGAAACATTATTAATTATTATAATGTAAATACTACTAAATAAAATCATATGCCAATGCATAGTTTTATATCTACATACTATTGATGAAATTTTGGTCCTTCAAGCTAAAGTTGGGCACCCTCTTTTTTGTAAAAATTGTCTGAGTCTATATCTTTGTCCTAATCCAACATGTAGGTTTCATGTAAAGTATGAAAGAAGTGTTCTCATACAAAGCTAAAGAATTTTACATGTAAAAACCCAAGTGTTTTCCTTTTGAAAGCTTTGTTCTCTAGTCTTTTGGCTAAGTCCTTTGCTAAGGTATATTTCATTTAGTTTTTGTTCTAAGTCCTTATCAAATTGTTTCATACTTTTTATCTAAAGTAATTTTCTCAAAGGGTAGATGACAACTTTTCCAAGGGACTCTTTCACACTGAAAAATACCTTTTTAAAATCTTGAAAAGTATGTTGTTTTTTCTGAAGGCTATCCACAAGAAGGCTGAAGAGAAAGAGACCATTTTGAGAAGATGAAGGGTTCTTTTCAAAAATCCCAAATGGAAATTTGTAAAGGAAAGAATTCCTTTAGAATTTTTATTTGAAGGAAGTTTATGAGGGGCCTAAAAGACTAAATTCCTTTAAATATTTTTTCTAAAGAAATGGTACAAGAGGAAGATTTTGAAGATAATATTTCCTTCAAACATTTTGTCTGAAGGAAATGGACAAATCAAAAAAGTTGAAAGAAAAGAAGGAAACAAAAGGCCTGACTGAATTCTTTTAGGAAAAGTGGCCACTGATAAAAAGTCTAAAAAAATACTAAAGACAAAAGTCCAAAGAAATGCCTAAGGAATGATGGCCCACAAAATGTCAAGTTCAGACTATAGAAATTAGTTGTTGGGATTAAAATAGATTGACATCCCATATAACATCAATTTCAAGTTATAAGGAATAATCATTGGAGTTTAAAACAAAGTGTTAGAACCAGAAAGCAAAGATAAAGGTGACAAATAACAAGATCCTAAACTATTGTGCGTAGCAAGAAGAAATAGGTAGTTAATAGTTCAAGTTGTTATATTGTATTTCATAACTCAATCAACCTACAAATATCAACTAACATCCAAATGAATCTCCAACTAATGGATCCATTTATGGCAAAACATAGTTTGTAATATATTAATTCTACTGGTGTAACTGTAAAGAGAACACCTTATAAAATGCAACATAGTTATTATAATCTCAATTTTAAACATGTCTAAATCATTTTTAGAATTTCCTTTGCTTTACATCTTCAAAAAAATTATATATATATATATGTGTACTCTTTCTACTCATTTAGGGATCCTCTATTGGTTATCGTAAAACTATGGCTAGATTGGACTGTAACTCTTGAAGAAATATAAAAGTGACTTTTCCATTTTCACATTTTAATATTGAGTATAAGTTTGAATCATGTTGATAATGACTAGTGAAAAGGTTATTTTCTAGCATATCAATCTATGGTCACTTACCAAGGTCTAGAAAGGATGATGTTTTAGGTCATTGTTACCATTCTTTACTAAGTATATAAACATCTTAAAAGTGGTATATGTGTATTCTCTTTTTAGAATCGTTCATCACCCTCCTAAACATCAAATAGCTTCCTAAATTTAACTTATGAAATACTAAAGTAGAAATGTCTTTGTTGTGACTTTGTGTGAAATACCCTTGTTTATTTTTAAGTAGTAATTTTAGTATTAAAGGATATCAAATATTGGTGCATCACTGCTTGTTTTCCCAATTATTTTCCTTCTCCCTTTACATTCACAATTGTTAGTTTAGAAAGAGTTTCAAGGTGCATCAAGTGGATCTAGCCCTTAATATAGAGACTCATTTTAATAGAATTGTCACCCACAACAAGAGAGATGATTCCATTATGCCACTTAGATGAGGAGAATTGAGCATCTTATCAAGGGTGAAAATCTAAGTGTCAACAATTTTTGTCATGCCTGATGGGACTCTAAGTCCTAAAATATTGATCAAGATTGGTGCTAGTCTTAACATGGTTAAAAAAAATGAAGCATATACATTTAGTACCTAGTGACTCCATTGATGAATTTAGGTCTTTGGTTGATTATAAATTCTTCTTTCCATGGAAAAGGTGACCACTAGGTCTACTGCTAAAGGTGTACACTTTGAGTTTATGGAATTATCTCCATATTCCACTAAAATGTCAAAGTATGTCAATACTCATCCTTATAAAAGAGGTTTTATGTTCAAATATTCCAAGTTTGTGATATATTCCATTGGTAATATCCATAGTGCTCATTCCAAAATGGCTAAAAGACAACCTTTTATGCCTTTTTGGGGGGCATCTCCCTTGTAGCTTGCCCAATATGATCAAATCCCAAGAGCTGCTCTCAAAAGTGTCCCATATTTTAGTAGATATGGTCTAATTACTACCATTAAACATATCAAAAATATAAAAAACTCTTTTAATATCCATAACATCACTCAAGAAAATGTATAGATTAGGTTTTTAGCTTTGTCTTTCAAAGGAAAATTTTTGGAATGGTATGGGATCCTACCTGTAAATTCTATTGGCTCATGGTATGAGTTGGGAAACCTATTAACTAATAGGTTTGGGGGAAAAAGTGATCACATATCTCTTTATAAGTAATTGAACATAATCATGAGAGCACCACATGAATTCATGCAGGATTTCAATACTAGGTTTCAAAAAACTTGGGATAAAATCCCAATTCTTGTGAAGCCAACTACAAATTGTGTATTTTTGTATTACTTGAAAGCATTGAATACTAACATTACCATGATGATTCAGTATATGGTGGAAAGACACTTCCTTATGCCTATGAAATATCCATAAATTCTGATAATTGTCTTGTCTAAGTGGGAAAGATAGCTCCTAGACCTCTAATGCCCTTGATTCCTGATTTGTGTTCCCCTAGTCCAAATGTGTTGTCCACTTTAGCTCCTTTGCCTAGTCAAGATAAATTTGTCATTGCCCCTAAAAAGTAAATGCATGAAGTCAAAATCCTAATTCAAAGTGTTAATAATGAATTGGTTAATCTCAAAAGGAAATAAGCCCAAATTTATAGGCCTTATCAGTCCTATAATTAGTTTGGACAAACAAATAGACCTCCTTTTAAGGAAATAATCAGGGACAAGCTCAAATTACTCAAGATATTCCTTATAAAAGTCATAATCCAAATTATCCTTCATACTATAAACCAAATTTTTCCATAAAAAACAACTTTTTGAAGGAAAAACCATGTTATCCATCTTTTGAACAAGGCCAAGAGCATGTTGCTTATGCAAATGAGATGCACAATCAAGGCATGGTAATGCAAGGCAGATAATATTTCCAAACATTAAATTTTGAAGGACCTATGTAAGGAGGGATTTAAAATGGAAAAAATCATACTTATTCCACTCTCATGAATTATTTTTAGGGTGAGTTTTGTGCCATTTATTATGTGGGGAATATAATCAATCAGAGTGCTAGTGTGGTTGCCAACACTAGATCAAAGAAAAGAGCCATTGAAGAAGTTAAATGAACCAATAAAGTACATATTTTTAATCATACATCAACTTATATGGGAATAGGGCCTAATTAAACTCCTAAAACACAAGAAAATTAGAGGATTCCAAATTCTAAGACAATTGCTACAACCCTGCCTCCACTAGCTACATCACAAGGTGCAAATGTTCATAAAAAGAACCCCAAGGTAAGTAATCCTTCCATTAATTTTTTGGAGTAGATGAATAATATTAATGTGAACATATAATTATGGTATTATATATAATTACTATGGTATAAATATATACTCCAAAAGGAATTACATGGATTAGGCAAACAAGCTGGGTCATCTAGAAGTGACAATGTGGTTTTGGTCTATGGAACTCAGTCTATAGATGGTTAGGTGGAGAAAGATGAGAAAAATCATCCTTTATACCTATATTTAATCATTTATTATTTCTTAGTTCATAATTTCATCATAGATAGTGGACCAAGCACATTAGTTATGCCAAAATACATAGTAGATAAGCTAGGCATCAAATATGAGCTAATGACTAAAGGAGGTTTTCAATTTGATGGATCACCAACCAAAAATTTGGGGTTAATGAAAGTTTTTAAGTTTATATTTCATTATTTTACTAATTTTAAAATTCCTCGTGATGTGGTGGTAGCAAATTTACCTCCTTATTTTTCACTTTGCTTGTCAAGAGACTTCACATCCAAAATTGGTGGATATTTGGTGGCTTACTAGTCCTACATGGTGTTTATAACAAAGTATGGCACTAAGGTGAAGATTGAGTTATAAAATATTCATAAATATCACTAGGAACCATACTCACTTAAGGTAAAAAAATTTAATTATACTATCATTGATGAAGAGGAATTTTACATTGACCAATCCCCATCATCTTCCCCTGAAAAAGTTTTTGATTTGTTCCTAGATGAATGGAGAGATGCCAACTATGTGCATGATCCTTACAAGTTTATTGAGGAATCTAATCTTGGAGTATATTATATGCATGAGAAGGACAACTTCATTCCCAATTTGATGAATACAAATGAAAATGTGAATGGTTTGTGGTGTCTCTTCTTTTATGGATCTAAAAGCAAGATTGGGGCAGGTGGTGGAGCCATATTGGTTTCACCTTCAAAAGAGAGGTATTTTTTAACTTTAAAATATTAGTTATCTTGTACTTGTATTGTAATTAAATATGAGGCCCTCATTCATGACCTATAATGGGCAAGGAAAAGAGGTGTCAAATAATTACAAGTCTTTAGTGATAGCGAGCTCATTGTCAATCAAGTTAGAGGGTAGAAGTTGACCAAGAACTCCTTGCTCAAGTCTTAGAAGTATAGAGTTTGGGACCTTATAGAAGATTTCATGGAATTTAAAACCACTTCTATCTCAAGAGAATATAACAAACATGTTGATAGGTTAACAATAATTAGAGCTCATTTTGATGTTCTAAAAGGCATAAGAGAAGACAAAAAACAACCTCATCTAAAGGTGATTGTGAGACCTTATATACTAGATAATGTCACTAATTGGTAGGTATTTAATAGTGACCACAAAATAACATGTTTCCTATAGGAATAATCTAAGTTTTCTTCTAGGAACCAATCCAAATTACAAAAATAATATGGAAGGTAGATTGTCTAGCTAAAGTCTAATAAGCTTCCTAAAGGCTTAGTGACTCTTGAAAGAATATTCAATGGGGATGAACAGCTCAAGACGGAGAAGGTAAGCATGTTAACCAAGAAAGAGAACTATGAAATGGTAGAGATCTTCAAGGATAGATTACTTTCACTTGGAAAGGTATGAACTATTAAAGAAAAACATGATTTCATTAAATTATGTAAAGAGTTTAGTGATATTTTTGTATGGGATTATAGTGATTTGAATGGTTTTGATCCAAGCTTGGTTGAACACACTATAGATATAGATGAAAATGTTAACCCATAAAGTAGATACAAAGGCCAATCAATCCCAAGATTAACCTCTCATGAGAAAAGAGCTCACTAAACTGATTAAATCCAAAATCATCTTTCCCATCAAGCATTCTTCTTGGTTGGCCAACTTAGTCCCTGTTAGGAAGAAGAATGGAGATATAATGTTATGTGTGGACTTCAAGGATTTAAATAGAGTGTCTTTGAGAGATAATTACCCTCTCCCTTCTATGGAATAAATTATACAAGGGGTGGTAGGCAGTGAGAGGTTTTCTCTCCTAGATGGTTATTATGGGTATAATCAGATTATAATGAAAGAAAGTGACCAATACAAAAAAACCTTCACCACCAAATGGGGCACATATGCCTATAGGTAAATTCAATTTATATTATCAAATTATGTATTTACCTATCAACATGCAATGGATATGGCTTTCTAAGGACTAATCAATGACATTATATTAGTTTATCTTGATGATGCGATAGTCTTTTCCAAAGATGCAAAACATCACTTGAATCACCTAAGGAAAATTTTTGAAAGGTGTAGAGAGTTTGGGATCTCTCTAAATCCAAATAAGTGTGTGTTTTTTGTTCATGAAGGCAAACTCCTAGGCCACATTATTTCCAAGAAATGTCTTTCATTGATATAGAAAGAAGAAGTGCCATCTTGGCATTGTCTTTACCTAAGCATAAGAAAGTTTTGTAAAGATTCTTTGGTAAGATAAATTTAATTAGGAGGTTTATTCCTTATTTTGAAAATATATTCAAGCCTTTGACCTCCATGTTAAGAAAAAATGAGATATTTACTTGGACAAGGAGGAAAGAAAGTTTTGAAGGAATCAAGAAAGCCATTGCCCAAGCTCCTACCCTTGCAAGTCATAACTTCTCCAAGGACTTCAAGATTTATACTTTTGGGAATGAAGAGGTAATCTATACCATGCTTACTTAAGCTAATAATTAAAATATAAAACAACCTCTTACCTTCTTCAGTCAAGTTCTAGAAGGTTATGAGACAAGATATACATATGTAGAGAAACAAGTGATTTCAATTATAAAGAGCCTAAAGAAGTTTAGACATATGTTATCTATTAAAAAGATTAATATTTTTATGCCTCATCCTAGTGTGAAATATTTTCTATTGAGTAGAGATTTGAATGAGAAAAGGGTAGGTTGGATCACTAAAGTGATGGAATACAAAGTAGAGATCAAGACAACAAAGTTATTGAAAGGAAAAGGACTATGTGAACATCTTGATTCAGACCTAAAAGAGCAAAGGGAGGTTGTTTTGGCACTTCATGATGATTATATAGTAGATGTATCTTTAGCCACAAGGAGCTAGACATAATACATGATTCATTCTTTGTAAAATGGTGAGTGTCCATAAGGTCTTGATAGGGCCAAAAGAAGGTATTTTAGGCTACATTCCAATCCCTATGTCCTAGTTGATGGAGTGATATTTAGAAAAGACTTTTCAAGTGTGATTTTGAGATTTATTGATTTATATCATATTGGAAAAGTATTGCATGAGTTCCATGATGGACTAGCTGGTGGTCACTTTTCTCTAAGAACCAAAACTACTAAGATAATGAGGTTTGGTTACTTTTGTCCTTGTTTTTTCAAAGACACCATTTCTTGGGTAAGAAAATGCCAAAAGTGTGTTCTTTTTTATGGAAAATAAAAGCTAGCTACTTTGCCTCTTCACCCTATCTAGGTTAAACAACACTTCATGTAATGGTTTTAGATTTCATAGGTCTGATATATCCTCTTTCTAGTGTTGGTCACAAGTGGGTATTCATAGCCACTGATTATTTTACAATATGGGTGGAAGTTGTAGCTCTTAATGAGGAAAATGAACACATAGTCTTGGACTTCTATGAAGGTATAATAACCAAATTTGGAGCTCCTTCAATAATCATCTCAAATAATGCATTGGCCTTTCTAGGAGCAAGGACAAGGGAATGAGATTTGAAGAATGGCATCTACCTTATCACCTCCTCCAACTAATACCCCTAAGGGAATGGAATAGTTTATCCCATAAACAAGAACTTGATCAGGATCATTAAGAGAACAATGGAGGAGAATCAAAGGACTTGGCACACTAAGTTGAAGACATCCCTTTGGATTGATAGGATCACCCAAAGAGAGCAATTGGAAACTCACCATATATACTTGTGTATATAAGGGAAGCTAAAATTCTTATATCACTTGTGTTACTAGCATTAGACCTCATCTATCAACTAAAATTTATGGAAAATGATATTATGGATGTTAGATTATGTGAGTAGATAGATATTGAGGAAATAAGAGATCAAGCTATGCACACCATGACTACTCACCAATAGTAAACAAAAAAGTATTTTGATAAGAAGTCTATGCCAAGGAGATTTAAAGAAGGAGACTTTATCCTAAATTTGGGATGAATATAGGGTCAAGCCTAGAAAACACACAAAGTTTGATGATTTATGGAGTAGCTTGTATGTGATCACACAATGCAAACAACACAATGATTTCCAACTCTCAAAGTTGGATGGAGAGGAGCTATATATCCCAGTCAATGAGATATATCTGAAGCATTTTTATTGATGGATTTTATATTGTACATAGTTTCCTATTTTCCTTGTGTTCCCTAAGTACTTATGCACATGAGTGAGTTTGTCCTTATCTAGTTTTGTGTTGTCTTTTATTGGTCTTGATTTTCTTGTGTGATGTGTTTCCTTGTGTTTTTTTTACATAGTCCTTGTTATTCATATTCAATAAATCCATTGACTCCATTGGCCCTTAGTTGGATAAGGCTACTAGTTTGATCAGTGTAGTAGGCACACTACCCCTATGAGTCACTAGTTTGTTGACCAAATTTAAGTTCTTCAGGCCAATGTTGGGCACCCGCATTTTGCAAAAAAAAATTGAGTCTATACCTTTGTCCAAATCCAGCATGCAGGTTTCATGTCCAATATGTATGAAGTGTTCTCATATAAAGCTAAAGTCTTTTACATTTAAAAACCCAAGTGTTTTCCTTTTGAAAGCTTTGTTTTCTAGTCCTTTGGCTATGTCCTTTGCTAAGTTATATTTATTTCTATTTTTGTTATAATTCCTTATCAAATTCTTTCAAAAAAATTATTCGAAGTAATTTTCCCAA
Source organism: Torreya grandis (assembly GCA_037957365.1). Taxonomy (NCBI): domain Eukaryota; kingdom Viridiplantae; phylum Streptophyta; class Pinopsida; order Cupressales; family Taxaceae; genus Torreya; species Torreya grandis. The sequence goes on from JARHVA010000428.1 coordinate 62,056, forward strand.
AGGGTACATGACAACTTTTTCGAAGGACTCTTTCATGTTAAAAAGGACCTTTTCAAAATCCTGAAGGGTATGTTGCTATTTTTGAAGGGTATCTGTAGGAAGGATGAAGAGAAAGAGACCATTTCGAGAAGCTGAAGAGTTCTTTTCAAAAATCCTAAAGGGAAATTTGAAAAGGAAAGAACTCATTTAGATATTTTATTTAAAGGAAGTTTATAAGGGGCCTGAATGACCAAATTCCTTCAGACATTTTTTCTAAAGAAATGGTTCAAGAGGATTATTCTAAAGATAGTATTTCCTTCAGACATTTTGTCTGAAGGAAATTGACTAATCAATAAATCCAAAAGAAAAGAAGGAAACAAAAATCCCAATTGAATTCTTTTAGGAAAAATGGTCGTAGACAAAAAGTCTAAAAAAATGTTAATAACAAAAGTCCAAAGAAATTCCTAAGGAATGGTGGCCCACAAAATGTCAAGTTCAGATTATGAAAATTATCCATTGGAATTTAAACATAGGAGTGATAACCCAAAGAACATCAATTTCAAAATGAAAATAATATCCATTGGACTTTAAAACAAAGTGTTGGACCTAGAAGGTAAAGATAAAAGTGATAGATAATGAGATCCATAACAGCTATGCACAGAAAGTAGAAATAGGTAGTTGATAGTTCAAGTTTTTATACACCATTTATAACAAAATGAGCCAATAAAGAGTAGCTAACATCCAAATAAATCTCCAACCAATGGATCCATTTATGGTAAAATGTAGTTTGGAATATCTTAATTTTATTGGTGTAATTGTAAAGAGAACACCTTATAAAATGTAGCATAACTATTCTAATCTCAATTTGACACATGTTTAAATTATTTTTAGACTTTCCTTTGCTTGACCTCTTCCAAAAAATTATATATATGTACTCTTTCTACTCATTTAAGGAGCCTCAACTAGTTACAGTAAAACTCTAGCTAGATTTGTACTATAACTCTTGAACAAATATACAAGTGATTTTCCATTTTTACATTTCACTATTGAGTATAAGTTCAAATTTTATTGATAATGACTAGTGAAAAGGTTATTTTCTAGCATATCAATCTATGGTCACTTACCAATGTGCAAAAAAGATGATGTTATAGGTCTCTATTAGCATTGTTTACTAAGTATACAAATGTCTTAGAAGTGGTATATGTGTATTCTCTTTGTAGAATCATTCATCACCCTCCTAAACATCAAATGCCTTCCTAAATCTAAATTATGAAATACTGGTGCAATAATGTCTTTATTGTGACTTTGTGTGAAAAACCCTTATTTATTTTTTAGTATTGGTTTCAATTTTAAGAGGATATCAAATATTTATGCATCACCACTTGTTTTCCTAGTTTTTTTCCTTCTCCCTTTTTCATTCACAATTGTTAGTTTATAAAGAGTTTCAAGGAGCATCAAGGGGAGGTAGACCCTATCTAGAGACTCATCTCAATAGAATTGTCACCCACATCAACATAAATGATTCCACGATGCTACTTGGATGAGGAGAACTGAGCATCTTCTAAAGGGTTCAAATACAAGTGTCAACACATAATACTAATGTGCTCTTGTTGCACATAATTAAATGGAGGCTAGAGGTCCTAGAGCCTCTCTTTAGTCACCAAAATGGGGTAGAGATGTTTTGGTGACATTTTATGTGGTGTAATTTTTTTCATTGTGTGTTTGAATAAGAATAGAAGGACATTATTATTCACATGTGTGGTCTAGTTTTTTATTTCTTCAATGTGGTGTGCTCTATGCCAAACTGGATAATACCAAGGATAGTTCTTACGTGATAGTGGAAACCATCTATGCTATTTTTGTTTGGGTGACAACAAAAATTAATAGAGGATACATAAGATGAAAATGATCCTTTATTACTCATGATATTTCCTTTTTAGAGTTGTTTGTGTTTTCATTCCCCTACTTGTTTAGACATCCTCTAATATTTGGAGAAAAGAGAGAATGTGGATATAATGGAATATTTCAATAGTTGTATAGGAGGGAAGATAACTACATAGATCTTACGACTATCTTACTTCTTTTATGGAGATGACCCCTTGACACATACGTATGGTCACATAAAGTAAATATGGGATGCATTCCTTTGAATAGTAGTGATCATGTGCAGAAAGATCACATCATTACTATGCAGACCTAAATGTATGCATTGGCATATGATTATATTCAGACCAGTTATTGAAGATGTATATTCTCCCCATGATCACATTAAGGGGGTGTAGTTATGATTAATAATGTTCAAAAGGCGATGAATTTTTAGGTATAATATGAAACATTATTAGTTATTATAATTAAAAAATTTAATTAAAACTCAAGATAAAATTAAACTAGGTCTAAAATGAAATAAATTGATTCATGGAAAAATATGAATATATTTAATATAACTTAGGCTAAATAACATAGACTAAGGTTTTTTAAATGTGATTAAACTTAGATTCAATTAAATTATTAGGGACCAAAAGTTAGCAAAAGGATAAAATTGATCATTGAAACATAAACCATGAATACTTGTTCATCTTAATGAGGATCTATTGAAATTACAACATGGAAACATATGAATCAAATGTTAATAACATCAAATAAAGTCAAATAAATATTATGAGCTAACATACCAATGAAATCAACATTGTGTAATGCTATTGAGCTTGGAGCAGAGCAAAAAATTGAAACTAGTTTTTTCCCACCTTGTAGGGCCCTCTGAGTGTGACTAGAGTGATCACGGATCCAATGGAGGTTACTACCAGTGGTAGTGCCTCTGGAGACCTAAACCTAAATCTGATAGAGGACATTCCCTCCAATAGATGGAAGAACTTATTAACAGGTGAAAAGACATGTTTCACTAAAAACATGTCGAGCCTCCCTATCAAAAATGATTCCATTGAGGGTATGGCCCTAACTATCCCAGATGATCTGGTTAAGGAAATTGTGGCATCCATGGACCTCGCATTGGTAGGTAAGTTTTTCTCCTTCTATCCTAATATTGAAATGGTTAAGAATTGGGTTTTGTCTCAGTGGAGAATTAAGATAGTGTTTCGATCACTATTATGGCAAGAGGCTTATTCCTATTTAGATTTATGAATAGAGAGGATATGATAGCTACTCTTATTAGAGGACCATGGTTGTATGGTCCACATTCACTTGCCTTGTGTTTGTGGAAACTAGGATTTGACTCCAACTTAGACCTCAGTAAGTCTGCTCCTGCTTGGGTAAGATTGCCAGGGTTCCCATTGGAATTTTGGGATGAAATTTTTTTTATGGCTATTGGAAACTCTATTGGCCAATACGTTACTATAGATCATACAAATAAAACACAATCCAAATGTGTGTATGCTCAATTGTGTGTCAATGTTGAGATTAACCAAACCCTCCCCATGTCTATAGAGTTAAACTCTAAATATGGGACTTAGACTCAGGTGATCATATATGAAAATGCTACCACTTTCTATCAAATATTTTAAAAAAAGGGACATATAATGTCATAAATTAAGGTGAATTAAATGGGAAGGAAAGATGATTCCCCAGTTGAAGGTGAGGATCAGTCTCACAAACTTAGAAATTTTGGTAGTCAGGGAATGGGGGTTAATGCATAAAATCCTGATAATATTAAAAAGGTAAGGGATAAGGTGGGAAAGGAGGAGGTGTTTAGTAATGGGGAAAAAGTTGTCCTAGAGGAAAATAATAAGGTCTTGGATAGTGATAGTCAGAAGGCTATAATAGACACAATTAACCCTTTAGATCAATAGACCAATATGTCTGAGGAAGGAGAAATATGTGTCCAACTAATAGATGAGGATAATGCAGAAGATAAAGTGTCAAGAGATGGGCATGTGAAACTAAATCTAGAAATAGTAGTTACTGAAAGAGAAGTAGCCTTACATTTAAAAATAGATATTTTCCATGCTCTATAAGTCAATGACCAAGCAGGCAATTATTCAATAATAAGTGAAATAAGACAAAATGGTAGTAGCAATGAAGAGCAAGAATGGGTTAACCCAAAGAAAAATAACTACAAAGGTAAAAAATCTATTGATGTTGACACTGATCCCAAACAAGGGAGACCAACCCTAAGAGAAATGAGACAAAGAGATATTGTCAGGGAGATTACTAGTGGTAATTAGAAAACACTGGAGGCCCATCCCCTCAAATACTCTAAATGAGAATTTTATCTTGGAACCTAAGGGGCTTTAACAGTCCTTCAAAATAGTTTGAGGTTAAAAATTGCATTCTAGATAATAAATTAGATATTTTATTACTCCAAGAAGTCAAGATGACTAAGGAGAGTTTCAAGTAAATTGTTGATTTCATATGGCCTAAGGCTATTTTTTGCATCAGTCCAGCTGAAGGGGCTTCAAGTGGGATTGTAACTATGTGGGATAGTGCTAAAATTTAGGGATCACTTATGGCTTATAATAAACATTTATTGATTATTAACTTCTCTTTATCCTCTTTGAACTGGTCGTTGATCAATGTCTACGGCCCAAATAAAAGAGCATTGAGGCAAAATTTATGGATAGATTTGAGCAGCTTCAAGATTAACTCCCAGAACACTAAATGGATGCTAGTTGGAGATTTTAACACTCCGTTATACCCCTCTAAAAAATAGGGTGGGATTGTTGATTACTTTGACAACATGTTCAACTTTGCTAAATTTATAAATGATTGGGGACTGTTGGATATCAAATTGCAAAATAAAAATTTCACTTGGTCCAATAGTAGAAGAGGAGATAAAATGATTCAAGTTAGACAGATTTCTTATCTTGAATAACTGGAATGATTATCATAATATGCATGTGCAGGATTTTCCTTAAACCATTTTTGACCACTTCCCAATCTTCCTTAGTTGGAGAGATCAGGGATAATGTGGTCCTTTCCCCTTTTGTTTTGAAGCTATGTGGACCAAACATAAATGCTTTAGACAAATGGTGGCCCAATGGTGGAAAATTCCTATCCAGGGCGCTCCTATGTTCAGAATAGTCAAAAAACTTTAGCATATAAAATAAGAAGTTTATGGATGGAATAGATATAGCTTTGGTAATGTCTTTCATTAGAAGAAAAACATAGCAAAAAAACTTGTAGATATTCAATAGCAGATGGCTCAAGGTGACAATTCAAAATCCACTTATAAAGAAGAGAATGTCCTAAATTCTGAATGGAAGAATCTTATGGATAGAGAAGAGGTTCTTTGGAAATAGAAATCTTGAGTTTAGTGGCTTAAAGATGGGGATAGGAACACAACCTTCTTTCATCTCTCAGCCATGAAACAAAGGAAGGCCAACTCCATAACAAAGCTATGTTTGGATAATGGCAACACTATTACTGAAGATAATGAGACAGGGGAACAAACCAGGGTATTCTTTCAAAATTTGCTCACTAAACAAAACAATGATGATGGGAATGATGGAACTATGAACCAATTCATTGATAAAATCTCATGTTTGATAATCGAGGAAGATAATCTGGAGATGTTAAAGCCTATATCTGAGGAGGAAGTCCATGCTATTTTATTTTCCATGGGTGCATTCAAAGCCCTGGGTCCTGATGGCTTCCCTCCTATATTCTTCCAAGAATATTGGGACATAGTGGGAGCGGATCTTACTACTGCTATATGTGACTTTTTTAGTTCAGGTAAACTTTTGAAACAAGATAATAATACTTTCATAGTACTTGTTCCTAAAAATTCATAGCCCACACACCTTACATATTTTAGACCTATTAGTCTATGTAACACTATTTATAATCTCTACACTAAAGTGCTAGTTATGAGGATCCAACCTTTATTAGATAAAATTATTTCCCCTACCCAAAAAGGCTTTATCCTAGGTCGGTAGATTCTTGATGTTGTGATCACCACTCATGAGACTATTTATTCCATGGACAAGAGTAGAATCCCTAGTATGGCTCTTAATCTAGATATTTCTAAAGCATATGATAGCGTCTCATGGACTTTTCTATTCCAAGTCATCAAAAAAATTGGTTTTAATGATAAAATGTCTTGACTAATATGGAATGATGTCTCTAATACAAAATTTTTGGTTCTAGTAAATGGGGTCCCTAGAGGGTTCTTGTCTTCTTCGAGAGGAATCCTCTAGGGGACCCTCTCTCCCCTTACTTATTCATCATAATGGCAGAGGCACTGGCAAGATACATACAAGTAGATATAGCCTCTAAACATTTAGTGGGCATCAAACCTATCTCCTCCCTTTATGCTATGGTGGTGTAGTAGTTTGTGGATGATACCATTCTTTTTGGCATCTCCTCAGTGATTAAAGCTAGGACATGGAAGAATATTTTAAATAATTACACCATATAATTTGGTCAAATCATAAATCTCTAAAAAAGTAATGTGTACTTCTTCAATACTCCTAATGACCTTAGACAAATAATCATTGACATACTTGAATGTGCTGAAGTTGTCCTACCAACTACCTATTTGGGTCTTCCCCTCACAATCAAAGAGGTATCTCCTAGTTTTTGGAATGGAATTTTTGAAAGAACTCAAAAGAAACTTCTTGGTTGGAAGGGTAAACTTCTCAGCAGTGTTGGCAAACTGTAGCTTCTTTAGGCCTCTCTTCAAGGGATTCCTACCTACTTCCTATCTCTCTTTAAAATTCTTGCATATTTTGCTAACAAATTGGAATAGATTCAAAGAAAATTCTTATGGATGGGACTGGAAGATAAATAGATAATGTCTTTAGTTGGATGGAAAAAAGTGTGTCTTTCGAAATCACATGGTGGCCTCAATATTAGGTCTATCAGAAACATGAACAAAGCCCTTCTCTCCAAAATTAATTGGAACCTGATACATAAAAATAATGATTAGGGGGAAATAATGTATGCCAAATATATGCATAGCACTAATGGTTCCAACTTTCTTCAACAGATGGGGTTATCCCAGGGACCTGTGATATGGAATAAAGTGCTAAAAATTAGAAGCCTTCTTAAGCAAAGAATTAGATGGAAAATAGGAAATGGCTGGCATATTAAATTCTGGGATGACATTTGGTTAAAGGACAAGGCTCTCATCACATAAGGAAACTATGGAGAGATTTCTGACATTACTACTTAGTTTTTTGGAGATAGAGTCAGTGATTACATGGATAATAACAATGGCATGAGGAGTTGGAAAAATCTATCAAATTATTGTGTGCATCGGCCTGAGCTCTTCCCTAGAGTTCTAGAGATTTAGCAGTTGATTTAGGGGATCAAAATCCCTCTTCCCCCATGAAGATGAATAGTACTAGTGGCCAGATAAGGATGGATGGTTCTCTGTCAAGTCTGCTTATCAATTGCTGATTCTTGAGGCTCAGAATAAAGAGTTATGGAAAAAGGTTTGGAATTATAAACTTATACCAAAAATTAACATGTTTTGGTGGGCTACTGCTCATAACAAAATCTTAACATAGGACAACCTTCAAAATAGAGGGTTTACCCTAGTCAATAGATTCTATTTGTGTAGTTCAAAAGAGGAAATAGTTTCTCACCTCTTCATTCACTATGATTTTGCCTAGGAACTATGGGGCATAATCCTAAATAACTTTGGTATTGAATGGGTCTGTAACTCTGACCTTAAGGAAGTTATCATCAGTTGGAATCCTACCTTTACCCATCCTTAGCTCATGGAATTATGGAATCAAACTCTACCCTATTTGATTTGGATTTTATGGAAATAACGTAACCATAGAATTTTTAGGGACACTACTAGAAATGCCTCTCAGGTGTTTGATTCTTTTGTTAAGACTCATATGAAAAGTGTCACCACTACCCATATTCGTTCTATAGATAAACCCCTAACTCAAGTATAAAATCAAATTGTAGCTAAATGGAAGGTTCTAAACCATATTATTGCTTATAATAATTCCAAAATTCTATAGAGACTTAACACTAAATGAATTCCCCCAAAGCCTAACTGGATGAAACTCAACTTTGATGGGGCCTCCAAGTTTGATGGTAAAGCCAGTGGAGGAGGGATCATAATAAATGACAAAGGATGGATGATTGTTGTCTATGCTGGTGGAATAGGCTTCTAGAGCAATAACTATGCTAAATTAATGGCTCTCCTATGGGGTTTAAAATGTCATTCATGATTTATTGTATCAAGGTGTTAAGGTGCATGGACTTCATTATGGAGATCACCGGGAAATGATTTTTAAGCATGGGAGGTGTAAATGTCATCTCTGCATGATATTCCAAATTATATGGTATTACATTATCATTATGCATATTCAAAAGCAAGGGTTTGTAACCACTTTAACTATGAAGTTTAAAATTGGAAACTCTATGGGTCTGGTTTGCAAATCCAAAATGGGGGGAGATAGAATTCGAACAGAACTAGTCTCTAACTATGAGTTTAAAAATAATCCATTGGTTTAGCACTAATGTAAAGAGGGGGGATTAGCCCATATTTGGAGAGGTTTAATGGGTTTGACAAAAATCATTTTGAGAAATTTGTGAGCTCATGGTTAAATAGGTGAGTCACTATTGGAGGAATCAACTTTGATATTTCTGAAAAGGTGATAGCTATGGCTACTGGCATGTCCATGCAGGGGATAAAGCTACAAAGGAAAACAAAAATCATGGACCTCTCAAGCCATAAACTATTCCTGGGAGAAGGTGAAGAAATTGTTCCTTATCAAGGAGGATTCGAGAAAGCTAAATTACCTGAGCCGTGGGTTAGAGTGTGCTTCATCCTCATGAAGTATTTCATGCTTGAAGGATCATTCACCAGGTTATATAATTACCATCTTCCCATTTTAAATCACTTTAGGCATAATGCTCTCATCAGTTTTCCATTTTATCTACTTTCCTCCCTAGAACATTCTGTCCTTAGGGTGAGAGCAAAAATGGCAAAAAAACTTGATATGAATCCTGTCCCCCTCTATCAGGGCCTCATTTTCTGTTTGTATAATTTTCACCATGCCCTTGAGCCATCCAAGACTATCAAAATTGATAGCAGAGATAATTCTTCTAATACTTTGGATAATTATGTTGTTGATGAGCCCTATCTTTCCCCTATTTCTACCAAAACTAAAGAAGTCTCCTTCTCTACTCCAGAGGAGACCCCCGTTGACACCCCTGGCTCTTTTGTGAACACAAAGGGCAAGAAGAGGAAGTTTTATGTTGGGGAAGAGAATATTGGGGGGACCACTATGGGGACCCATAAAAATCCTAATAGGAACATTAGGGTTCAAGGTGGTAAATCCTATATGTCTACTAAGGTTAGTAAGGAGGGCTTCTCATCCAGAGTTTGATGATTAGGGCAGATTGCTGGCAAACCTGCTCCTAAGGCTAGGATTATTGACTATTCAGAGAGCATCTTAGAGGAAGCCACCTAGGAGGAAGAGTCCAAGGAATTAGAATTTTAGGAAGTATCTAAGGATACTGAAGGTAAGTAGGAGACAAGGGAATTTGAGGCTACTATGGAGGATGGTGCTGATATTGCAAAAAATGTTGACAAAGAGGGAAAAATATATGTGGAGAAAGCTGGCAAGGAAATCGAGAATGAGATGGGTTTTAAAGTTGAAATTGATACCTTGAAGGATTGCATTTAGAAGCTAGAGTAGAACTTCACAACTGATCTCCAAAATTCAATTCTCCTGAACATGTCTATGTTGAAGGAATTGGGTAATACTGCGCTTGCTGTCAATGCAAAGAATACTAAGAAACTGAATGACCTTATCAAATCAACGGTTATGTAAGGAGATATCTCTCTGAATCTCATCTTTTTAGTTATTTTTTTATTTAGTTTGTTGTGTTTTTTGGTACTCTGATTGTGTCGTGTCTTTTTAGAAGGCATTTTTTGTTTGATTGCCTTCTTGTTTTCTCTACTCTATAAGGGTTTAGCCCCTGGTCTATCACCTTACTTTATCAAAAACATACTAATGAAATCTAAATTAAAGCATGATATTGAGTAGTGATTTTTGATCAATTTGAATGCATAATTTCTAACACTATTTACAAAATTGAACAAGGGTCCTCATTTTTCAAAAATTGGGGTATATTGACCTCAATAAATGGCAATTTCTAGGGGAAACATTGGAAACACTTAGAGCTCAAATACTCTTATTTTAAATTAATAACCAGACTAATCATTATATAAGATCATGTACCATTATTAAGATCAATTAATGATTAGAATAAGTTTTATAAATGCAAAATTAGATTTAAATATCAAAACTCAATCACATTATGTATGTGCTTTGATTCATTTACTGATTGCCATGGGGTTCAAAGAAAAACTTCCAAATTTCATGACCTTAACCACTAACATAAAATTATATTTTATTTAGATATTCATGATGAATCATGCTTTATGAAAAGGGAAGGCTAGGGCATTGCTCTACTGTCAGCTAGCCATCCATATCTCTAACAAAGATACCATTAGCTCCACTCAAGGCCTTGTTCCACTTCTATCTAGGCATCGATAGCCTCGGTGGAGATTACCAAAATCACCTTTACATGGAAATTTTTTGAGTTTTTAATAAGATTCTTGTTTTTTAAATATTTTTTTAACTATATTTAGCTTTCTAAAAAAGGTTGGGAACCATAATTAGCCAAGTTTTTAGCATTTTGTCAAATGTTTGATTTTCAGACAATCATCCTTGGTTATGAACTTAATCCTAGGAAATAATTTTATTTAAATGCTAACATGACTTTGTTATAATGATTTAAACTTTCACTCAAACAAATGAAATCCTTATTAGAATAAAATTTAGATCAAAACAAGGTTTAATATTTTCAAGGAATAATTAATCTAGATACCAATCTTCATCAATTTCTCAAAATCATAACATTAATCTCATAATTTCCAACATCCATGATCAACCAATGTTTAAGATTCATACCTACATTATTGATGTGTGAAGTTATTATAAGAATTTTTATGAATGAGGGAGCTTGAAAACTACCTTGAAAAGACTTATTGAAAGTAGAGAACAAAGTAGAGAAAACAAACACAAAATAAGCAAAAAAAATTTTACAAACAAGGAACAAGAATGAAACTAATCTAAACCTACCTACACAAACTCTAACTAAACTTACAAATACTTCATAAAGAACATACTAGAGTTAACTAAAGAATATTAACTATGATAAAAACAAGACTAAAATAAGAATCCTTAACCTAGGATCAAATGGAAACATATTTAATCTATCATAGAACCTTAGAACATGATTACCTCCTTTTGATCGAATCTTCTTATAGATAGAAGCACTTGTATGTTTATGTCTTCTGGATGATGCAACTTCACTTCTTATCTCCATTATAAATTAAATGGATTGAAGATATGAATCTAAGATCCAGTCATACTTTTCCCAAATTCTTCTTTCTTGCATTGAGAATACTAAATCTACTTCATTCATAGAATGATCATGACTTGTCTTATTCTCATTCACTAATTATATTGGAAACTTAGCTGACATGCTTGGATTGATGTCTTTAGTTTATTGATAGATATCTAAAATTGGATAAAATACATAATTAATTTTTTATTAATGAACAAATACAACAATACTTTTTATATAGCATTCTTCAATCTCCATTTGAGGTGGGGATGGATTATCAATCTTGCACAAAATTCTCCAAATCATCTAAAAATGTCTCTTCATTATGATTAAATGAAATAATATGAAATTCATTTGAATTATTACCATTTGAAATATATTTATCACATATTCCTAACCTTTTTATGGGGTCATATGAAATTTCTTAACCTATATCACTTACTCCATCTTCATCTTATGTAAGAAATGACATCTCATCTATCTAATCAAGCTCTATATCATCTTGATTTGGGACTTATAAAGTGGTTTTTCCCTCCTAAAATTTATCAATTTAATTTAAGAAATCATGATATAAATTTTACCATTGGTAATATTTTTCAAGAATATTCTCCATTTTAACAATGGATCTATATGAGTTGTCGTCATAGTTGTCTTCATAATTGTCTTGTAAAGAAAAATCAGCTTGTATTTGATCTATATCAACTTCTGAAAATTATTGATAAATATCTTGCAACTCATCTTCTTCATTTTTTTCCAAACATATAGGATCTGTCTCCATGATTGGCATAATAAATCTCTCCTCTATGGTATTTTTGGTTCATTTTCATCTTGAAATGGAAAATCAAAATTCTCCACCATAAGAATTATTGAAGCATTATCTTTGATAGTCACAACTTCAAATGTATTTAATTCATCTTGATATGTTTCAAAAGCCATCAAAAAATTCAATACATTATAATTCACCATGTTTTACAGTGTTATAAACCCTATAATAATTAGATAAATCTATATCACAAATGTTTACTTCAAGTAGGTCCTTAGTTGTAAATGACTCATTGTTATTATTTTTGCTATTAAGAAACCTATTTGTGGGTTTTTTAGACTTCTAATAATAATATTTCTTGTTAAATTTATCTCAATTATCACCTACCTATCTTTGTAATTAAAGAAAATCAATACTCAATTTTTGAACCATTTTTAATAGAGAGTAATTTTTACTCTTAGGTGCCTCTGAATTATGAACCTAGGTACTACAAATAGTTTTTGGCACCATAGATCTTTGTTCTTGTGGATGAGATCCACTTACAGTGTTATTTAGGAATCCTAGATTTTGACCAAGATGAGCATGACTCAAAGGTAACTAACTTAAAACTAGGGTTTGATTCAAAGTAGGCATGTTATGATTATCATTTGGGATGAAATTCAATGTAGGTAAATTATGATTATCATTAGGAATAACATATGCTAATTGACCCTAGGGTTGCATTGGATCACTAATTTTCACAACTTCAGCATAAGCCAAGGCCAATGTATTTATGACTCCAACATATCTTTTTAAAAATATTGAAGTCATTACATCTAAAGAATCTTTGTAAATCTATAAAGCTAAAGCTTCATTAGGCATATAGGGATATATAGTTATGATAAACATCTTTTGAATTATAGCATTGAATGCTCGAATGGTTTCATTTGAATCTCTCTTTACCATAGTGAATTATTGATAAAGGACACAAGGACTAATGACCTTTCTAAATTGATCAATGAAATAACTATTGAAATCATTCTCGTTGGTAATGCAATTTTTAGGAAGATTAAGAAACCAATCATATATTACATCTCAAAATGTAAAAGTAAATAATCTACAAGAAACACCTTCATGAACAACATTTAATAATCTCAACATAGCCTTAAAGGACTTGATATGTTCTTTAGTGGTCATAACACCTATATAAATAAAATAAGGTAAATATTTCTTAGGATTTGTTGGTAAATAAGGTACCTGACCAAGCACATTAATAGAAGTTATGGCTAACCAAGCCATAATTTAATGAGAATTTAAGATGGGAGCAACACAAATAGGTGAAGTAGGTTGAGATTTAGAAATTATGTGCTTACCTTTATCTATTCTTGCTTTCCTATGAATTTTAAAATAAATAGAGGTAGCCTTATCTCAGTCCTTCATCTAGTGCTTATTCTTGGTAGTTCCATCTTGTACACTCTAAATCTTGTTCAAAATATGACATATAAACCTTATCTTTACAAAGAACAATGATTAGATTTGTATGTTAAGCAAATTTTGCACAAATTCATAAAATTCTTTCCAATAAAAATTATCTTCAACTAAATTGGCTTAAAGATACCTCCAAACTTATGAATATGAGTGATCTTTACACTTCTAAGTTCAAATAAACCTAAATTTTTAAAGAATCAAATATTTGAACAAAATTTCTATCACTAACCTCAAACACGTAGGATTTATAAAGAGTAAGCTACCGTGGCAACAAATTACCATAAATCTTCAAAGAAGACTATATTTAGCTAAATAGGCCTAAAGACTGTCTGAAACCATAAATATCAATGATATTTACACTATAAAGCTAATAAAAACACAAATTTGTAAATGATCAACTAATTTTTGAACAAGATTCACTAAAATTAGCTAAGATACTTCAAATTTACAAATATTTAACTTAATGCCCTCCTTCTAGTGTCAATGAAACTTGCCTATTAATGCATGAAAATGTTTCATAGGGTTTACATAGTGTTAAGAAACACTTCTCATTTTTGGATTCAAATAATCCATTATATGATTTATTGGTATAATATTATTGATATCTATGTTGGAGTAGCAACCAAGTTATATAATTATTTCACAAAATCAAAATGTAAATAACTATTAGGAGTAACCATGGTTTTAAAGCTTGTTTTTGAAATAAAAAATTAATTTGAACTAAGTATAATGAATATTGATAAAAACCTAAAGTCTAAACCCTAATCTATCATGAATATTTACAATGAAAAGCTAAACTATAGTGATGTGATAAAAATAAAGAGCAAATAGGAAGGGTAGGGTAGAAAGAAGGTAAATATTATTGATCTTTAGTCTAGACATTATGACAAAGCTTCAATTTAATCAAAGGCATGAAATCAAACAAGCATATGACATGAAATATCCAAAATCATAAATCATATCATATACCAGGTAAATATCTAAAGATATTTGAAACAATGCAAATAAGAAATCAAATTCACTTTAAATATTTACTCAAACAAGAAAATTGGGTTTGTACATCTTCAAGAAGAGCAAGGAAAATGAGATGAATAGTAAATCTTTCAATCAACCTAGCATAAGCTCAAATTGACAACTCTACATTAACATTTGCACATCTAGAATCCATAAAAATAGTTCAAATACAAACATCAAACCAAATATTTGAGGAAGTAGCCATGATAAAAATCACACTAAAAAATACAAGTCAATCTTTATAGAATTCCCTTGATTGCATTAGTTTCTCTAAAATTACACACAAAAAATTTCTCTTAAAAACATCCTTCCTTTTACAAATGACAATACCACTTCTTATAAAATACCTTGAGGTATGTCGATTAATCACTATCAAATGTTAATTATCCAAGTGCCAAGGACAACTATCCTTTTACAATATTCTATAATCAAACACTTTATAAGTGTACTAAACATAAGCAATGTGCGGTACAAAGTTTCACATGATTTTATAAAATAGAATATTACTTTTTCAAATGATGTATATGTTCCTATATAGGAGAATATTCTAAGTCAACATAATTGACTTTGAGATGCTACTTATTGATTTTGATCAAGGATCTTCATTGCTTTGTCATGTTACTCACTAATTAATGTGAGGTTGATAATTGGATCCATGAGTAATTATTCTTCTTGCCCTGTCAACTCTTTTAATTCCTTATTAGCCCTATATGATGCCTCCTTAATACTACTAACATCACCTATCTTCTTCTCTACAAATAGGATCATGTCTAAAATTCTTTTATTACCTACCATTATTTTTCCATAGATTTTATTCTTCACCTCTTACATGAATTGAGTATCCATGTGTTGTAATTCCTCATCCACTATCAAGCCAATAAGACTAAGGGTATTTGGGTCCTTGATCAAGCTCCCTAGTATATGTGCTATGGATTCTCTAATTTATTGAAATATTTAGAAATACCTTTAATGTCCTTAGACCATTTGTTTAAATCCTTGATGTTATTTATAAAGACTACCATAACCATATTTAAATGAGCAAGGTTGAATATTTTAAACCTAAGAATCTAGTCTTCTATTAATATGCTAATCAATTCCTTTACCTTATTGTATGAACCCTACCATTAATTCACTTGGTTCATAGCCATAGTACTCTATTTTCTCACCATATCTTGCTTAGACCTTATTAACTTCAAAGAGATGAATTTGTCATATATAATGGCTTCAAATCTAGTGATAATGTTCCCTAGAACTGATAGGATAGACTGTTCTTACAGGTTCTTCTTTTCTTGGTTTAGCCCTTTAATACCAGCTTGTAACATTTTTTACCAGAACTATGCCAACTCTAGGACATAATATTCAACTATTAGATCCTCACCAAGCCTTTGTCCTTTCTTTTGAGTAAAATGGATATATAATATATTCACCACCCTCCATCACTGTTGTGTTAGTCACTCTTTGCAAACTAGTAATACCTACATCAAATCTAAGCCTAACTAAGGATTAACTCATTTGTTTACTTAGCATCCCTGATTATATGTAAATTGATTGAATTGGAATAGTCAATCAATTTGATTCTTCCTATTATAAGACAAGGATATATGGTTTTAACTCTTATTCGATAATAATGTTAGTTGCTTTGATAAAAGCCCATGGATGGTAAGTAAGAAAATTTTATAACCTTGGTTCATAAATGAACCATTAAATAATAGGTATACAATATATTGTATTCTCTTCACTGAATAGATTGACATTTTCCAAAGGTGGTTTGATATTCACTTTAGGTTTCTTAGCTTTCAAGATAATGGCAGTCTTAGCTTTCCTCTTAGGAGTGTTAATAACAATCAATTCCAATGACTTTCTCATATCCTATTTGAATTTTTCAACCTTCTCCTATGCATATGAAGCTAAATCGTATATCATCGATAACATTATAAGTGCATATTTAATAGATTCATTTGGATCTAATGCTAAATCTCCTACTGAGGTAGATCTTGCTCTGTTATCTTGAAAGATTTAAGAGCTAATGAACTTGAAGAAATTTCACCTAGCCTTATATCTTTTGGCTTGTGTTCTACTTGTGTATTTATTAATGGAAGCCTATAAGAACCAACATCTATCAAATTATATTGTCTAGGGCCTAACTACCATCTATCTTCCATTTTATGGTCTCTATTAAATTTAGACTCAGGTTTTATGTTGTGTTCCTTTAATCTCCTAAAAACTTCATAGCTTGAGGATGTTTTAGTGGATATGAAGGTAAATAAAATAGATTCATGTTCATATTTTATATTAAAAATTCCATTGATCCTCAATGTTCCTTTACCTTTCCATATAGATCCCATTGTCTATGATCATCCATCTGTAGGTTGAAAGATAGCCTATGTTTTAAAGCAGCCTCAATATGATCCCACTATTTGAAAAGGTTGTTGCCAATTATCATGGGAATGCTATATAAAAGTCCCTTTCTCTTGGTTTTGAAAAATCCATCTATACCATTGAAAAGTTGGTATGCAACCTCCTGTTGTGCTAGTTTATCAAGTACATGAATTGGTAGTTTGAGAGGAGCATTTTGGGTTCCTTTAATCCTTATAATAGTACAATCAGGATATAACCATATTTCCCCCATTATTTCAATATACATATTTATCAATGGATTAACCCTAACCATATGAATACCATCTATAGCCTCACTTAGTGCAAGGTAGACACAGTCACAAATAAATTAGATGTGGTCTCCATACTTATAAATGTGAAATTTGGAGTAGTATTGAGAGATAGTCTAGGTACCATCTGGAGACAATTATATATGATTTAGAATCTTTGTGGTAGCACATAGGGAATCCAATATAGAGGACATCATGTGAAACTTAGTCCTCTTTTTATTATTGATTCCATATATTTGTCTACTTGGCTAGATGTTAATAGTCTCACCCAATGGAGGAACCATTACTTTTTCAATGGTGAAATATACCATCGGGACCCACATTTGTTCTACATATGTTGTAGTTTCACATCCATACAACTTATGCATCATGGTCATGACCATCCTAACTCCATGTCTAAACTAATTCACAAGGATGTTTTTATAGGGTTTATAATGACCTGGTTACCTACTTCCAATCACATAGCTAGGATGTCAGTCATATTATGTTTCTTATCCCATAAATTCATGGAGGTTAATTCAATTTGGTGCTTAGGTAACTTATCATAAGATAAAAATTAAATTGGGGATATATAAGTAATTTTACTCAAACTATGTTCATTAATCAACATACACTTGTCTATTTTAGCTACTTTGAAAATTAGACCTAGAACATCAATATAATGAAGTAACTGTGGTTTAGTGGCCATATAATATAGTATAGTAATTTGGATGGCCACAATGTCATCATATATTCTTTTCATCAAGAGGATCTTCTCTTCTTCTTTAGTTATAACTAGTTGGTTCTCAATTGTCCAAAATAATTTAGAATAATTATCATCCCTTATGTTCAAGAAGCAACTACAAATTATATGTCCTTGAACACTCAACCCTCGGTATCTAATGTTAAATATAACTCAACCTCTTGTTTTTAAATATGTTTATGGGTCACTATTAATATAATTTTAAATAAATTATCCTTTTGTAAATGATAATCTAACTCTCTCAACTCAATCATAGTGAAATCAAAGATAATTTAAGCCTCTCCATACATCCTAAGGATTTTTAAAGGTTTACGTTGGGATTTAATGGTGATATTAAAGTTTGAAATATAATATTTTTTGACTTATATTGAATTTTGATTGCACATTTATACCTTCCACATGCTTGAGTCCACAATATCTCCCAATTTGACATGTTTTGCTTATGTGGAATTGCCTTGTCATGTAGCTTATTTTATTTTTAAATGTGTTCATTGTCATTTTTTAGACACATGGCATCATTTCATGCCTTCAAAATTTTTACTAAACTCATGCCATTGATCTCCATTCGAGTCTTTTGGGCTTGACTTTCATCATGGTCCTCTATCTTTGAACTCAGTTAACAAGATTTTACCAGTCAGTAATATCACATGCTTTTTGTGTACTTTGAAGTCAATATTCATTAATTAATTTCTATTTCACCGTGTGGTATCTTCATATGCAATCTAGGCTCTTTGAATCCTTCACTTGATGTGCACTATTGATATTTATTTGCAAGACTAAACACATACCATTGATCTTGATTTAAGTGATTAAACTTTTACCATTGATTTGTTAAATGCATGATCAAGTGAAGACCATTTATATGTTCTTTGTACATCAGATTTAACATGAAGCATTCAATTGTATCTAGTTCTCTGTGATTGTGACACTTGTCACTATTACATTTTTTCTTAAGATTTGTTAACATTTTGACTTTAAGCTTGCCATAGATTTACTTTTGTAAGATCTAACATGCTCCATTAATCTGGATCTTGACTTGTTAACTTTGAGGAAACACCTACATATCATTTATCTCTATTCCAATCTTCTAATATTTTCCCACTTGGTGAAACTATGTTTAATTCATTCTTGTGACTAATAAAATCAAAGGAATGAGTATTAGACACATATAGAGACTTAGTATAAACTTTAGACCAAGGTTTTAATGAATTAACAAACTCAATTAAAATGTAGGATAAAATTGAACTGGGTCTAAAATGAAATAAATTAGCGCATGGAAAAATATGAATCTATTTAATAAAACTTAAGCTAAAGAACTTATCCTAAGGTTTTTTAAAAGTGATTAAACTTAGATTTAATTAATCAATTAGGGACCAAAAGTTAGCAAAAGGATCAAATCGATCATTGAAGAATAAACCATGAATACTTGTTCATCTTAATGAGGATATATTGAACCTACAATAATGAAACATATGAAGCAAATGTTAGCAACATCAAATAAAGTCAAAGAAAGCTTATGAGCTAACATGCCAATGAAAGCTAAGCAAAAACATGATATTTAATAGTGCATTTGGATCAATTTTAATGCATAATTTCTAGGACAATTTACAAAATTTAATAATCATCCTCATTTTTCATAAATGGGGGTATGTTGACCTCAATAGGTTACCTTACTTATATTTATTTATGACTATGGGAACATAAATCTAGTAGATGATATCTAATTACTATTATATATAGACTAACAAAATGTCTTTATAACATTTTAGATTTTTAATACTATTATTATTGATATTCGAGAATATCAATATATGCCAAGCTATTAAAAACAACAAAATACATAGTTAGCCTATATAAACTAGTAATAACACAAATGAATATCTTATTATGATTGAAATAGATAATTGTCTCTTCTATCATTTTGATATAAGAAGATAATTGAAGTTGTGTAAGACATATTACCATAAAAATAAAGGAGATAATTACCTTTATAAGTTATTAAAGGAGGTTGAATTATCCTAAATACTATCCTAAATATCTTTGCCTAATCTTGTTGTCATGCATAGACTACATTGAAGTTGAAGTAATACTTATCATTGCTAATAATGTGTTAAATAGACTTTTTTGAGTGAAATACTCAGACTTGTAATGTAGGTAACATGGTTTGATTTGAAATGAATATAATAATGATTAAATAATTAGGGAAAGCTCAAGTAAAGTGGAATTAGGGATTTTCTTAAGCATGGTTAATGGAAGATAATTAGTCTTAGTCCCAATTTGAAATGATAAAACACAAATTTCTCATACTATGGACTATAGTAAATAGGAGCATACAAATCTAGAACAAACAATGGAATATTATAAATGGTGAGTTGTGGAAGAGAAGGGCACAAGGATAAAAGAGGAGAAAGGAGAGTATAGATCAAGGAAGAGAATAATTACACTAGTATAACTTGTTTCAGTTTTGGAAAGTG